>JAQBSW010002473.1:0-102779 GCA_029291075.1 Eudiplozoon nipponicum | reverse complement strand
TGTTCTTACATTTTAAAAAATGGTGACATTAGAAACTATCAATATATATATATATATTTCTATTCTTGTATAAAATACTACACAGCAAGTTTATCGAATTTTACAAATATACACAAAGCTAGATCGGAAAAATTATTGTAAATATTCCAGTTGTTTTATTTTAAACAACGTGAAATCTGCTGAAACTTTCAAAGGTCCCACAGCATTATATTTTACTCCATTGGCCACCAATTAAACGTTACGACCACAAATTTCTTTTATCTAGGTCAACCCGACAACGCATGGAAACATCATTGAACAGCTTCAATAATTGGAGCAAATCAAGACTTAATTGATAATCTAAATTTGGAATAATTCTACTATACTATTGATATAATGAATATGAGGTTTGCTCTTTATTTATTCAGAAAATCGATAACATTACCTACACGATATCTAGTAAGGTTTTATGTAGGACTCTAATGAACTCTTTCTAACTGCAAACTTGTAGAAGAGTGCATCAGAGATATTCTCTTTTCTCAAAGTGACTTTTTTCTGGATGAACTGATGATATGATCAGTGTTGATATTCAATTTATATGAACAATATCAAGAACTAGGCAATTCTCCAGTGCAGAGTAACTCTTGTTTGACGCCATTTATAAATGCAATACCTGTTTTCGAGGCAGTGCCTCACAAACAGAACTTTACCGAATAAAAGCACATTCGATTTTGTTTTTTTAGTAAGTAAACATCAGCTTTAAATGTCCACCAAAACACATTTAGCCGAGACTAATAATAACTCGTGAGAATTTTTTCACATCACTGCGTTCGCGATAGGCGGAAGCTCTACTTTTCATTAATTTAATTAAGCAAGAATGTTCTGTGGTCAACTATGCTAATATTTACAATGAATACTTCAATCCACTAACATTATTTCTCGTTGGCTCAGACAGTTTACAGACTACCTGAGAGAAGTCGACTAATTACTTGACAGGTATGCAATCTCTATTGTTTGAAGTAAGGCTAAATTTGAAAACAGTTTTCATTGATTATTAAAACAGCAAACCAGCTAATTTGGATTCTGATTTTGATTTATGTTAACCATGCAATATAATGATGGTAAATAAAGTTTGAAAAGAAAATTCCACGTGAAAAATGGCGTTACTAATGATAATTGAAGACAGAATTTCAATCTCTCAAACTGCATGCCAAATTGCGCGTGTGCATATGTTTGCCAGACTACATGTTGCATATCAGGTTACTGTTTGATAAGGTGAGTTTCCTAAGTGTTCCCACTGATGTCTGCACTCGTACTTCAGGGAATTTTAGTATGAATGCCAACGTGCCTGCAAGGCGTTTAGTTGGCTATTCAGGGGTAAATCGTCAGAAACGCGAAGGCCGCATTTGGACTCTAATGAGTTAGCTGGATGACCAATCAATTTATTTACCTGTTTACGACAAACAACTTTGTAAATGTTATTAAAACATAAAAGGAACATTTCAATGTAGCTTTAGCTTGCGCAGCTGTGCTAATTATTGTCTTTTTTCCGCCTATACACACATATAGGTGTATAGGTTGTTATGTGTGTAGGGGTGATGTGGATAATTTATTGTATACAAGTGAGTATAAGAGAAATTTTATTAGGATTGGATATTATGGCAGACGATATAAATACTTTAGGAAGTAAAATAAATATAAATAGATCTGTCTTAAACGAGGATTCCACATTTTCCACAAGTTGACTGTCTCCTGTGAGTGTGGTGTCAATCCTGAAGATGGGACTGGAAAGGAAGTCCCGAACATTCGGAAAAAATTCGGAAAATCTGGTTCCATTGCCATTTTTGAACAAGCAGCTGATGGACGTCTTCAGAGTCATGAGACAAATGTGAACCCATTAACCAATGCCAAACATAAACTGTACAATGGTAATGTAAAGGATTCAAGTTTTTACCGACATACGAGAGCTACAGGTGTCCCGCACATGATGAGGGTGGTTAAAAGCCAAAAGTGACTCATTTTGGATATGGTTTATAAACGAAAATATAGTACTGTCATAGTCTGGAATATTCATGTACATTCTAAAACTAATATATTATTTGAAAATTTTGCGTAGCCTATTGATCCAACGGCTTATTGGACACCACTAGACGATTCTAAACAGTAAGGCGTAAAAAGCATTAATGCAGACACCTTAACAGATGCTGAACGGAAACATCACTCAGAAGAACATGATTTTATCCAGTATATCGTTACATTTCTTGTTACAGCCTATTTTGGAACAGTAAGTTAAGCCTTGACTGGATGTTTTCTAAATGCAACCTAGCTAGTGTTCTGATCATGCCAAACAAATAATTACAAAGCCTTTCTCATATGGCGCATACTTCAAAGCTTTTTGCTATTAAACCGGCACCATTTTCCTGACCCTGGTCTTGTCTTCATTGCACAAATGAGGTTCTGACCAACGGTATATCTCTTTGTACTAAGTCACTTCGATGCTGGACACATTAATTGAACAAGTTTAGCCGAAAGCACAATTTCAAATTCATAATATCATTTTTATTAAGGGTATAATTTATACGCTATTGTTGGTATTTGATAAAAGATTGTCATGAATTTTACACTAAATAAACAAGGCGTCGCTGATTTATTCGGCATTACTTCGCAAAAAATAAATTCTAACCTGTAAGAGCAAAGCACCATGCTCTAGAATAAGATTTGCTTACAAGTCCGAATACTTCCATAAATTCAGTCAATTGAAACTCATCGAACAGAATTATAGAACCAGCCTGCACAGCTCTTCAAAATAACTGCGGTACAAATTGAGTTTATTCATTTAACATTTATGTGGTAACAAACAAAAAGTATTTATATTAGACTCTCTGACATCCAAATTGCTCATCTAGGTCTGCTCCTTAACTTAGCTTATTTGCACATTGTGTTGCTGCTCCTCTTATTTTGTAGATTGAAATTTTAATCGCGCAAAATTTATCTCGCTTACAAAACAAGTGACTTTTCTAACCAGCGTTTTGACTAAGGCAGTAATGGTTCCATTTGGTTTCTTTTTCCAAAGTGTTTCGGTAGCCGGTATCGGTCGCCTTCCTCAGTCGGTCAATCCTCACCAGTTTTACAAAACAAACTAATGAAGCAAGCGCGATATTTCATCTGACCTTATTATTTATACTACAGACTGACCTTTCACCAGATATTATTGTGTCACACGTGTGTGTGTGTGTGATTTTCTGTAACTGTTACGTTCATCTAATTAAGAGAGACTAGAGTGGCTGAATAAGAATTTACCATTTGCATGCGTTAGATTATTTTTTCGCGATTATTTTCTTTTAAGTGACTTTTTTTTACTAAATAGTTTAGAATGATATTTGCTCCATTTAGGTTTATTCCATTGTAAATAGACTCTTGCTTTATGTTCAAATAAGGAATACCGATTGTTAAAATTCGTCCGGTGTGTTGATCAACATACCAACAAATAAATATAGAAAAATAAGTTTGCTGATTTTGTGATAAATATCTGATCGTAAAAGAAAGAGTCTACTAACAATTAAAAAAAACAACTCGAAGGAAATAACATTCAACAATAGATTGAGTTTACTTTATGGTGTATGGCTTATTCCATTTCTAAACAAATACCAAGAATCTAAAATCTAACTGATACACATTTGTAGTTGTTGAGGTAGAACTTGACATTTCTGTAAAACGAGAAGCGCCGGATTTTTTAACAATGACTGATGTGTCGATTATAATAGTCAGCAATAAATATTCAGAATAATTTTGGTTGTAAGATTACCATTTCATCGGAAAAAAGAGACTATTAATAAAGGATTAATAATTGTATTCTTATTTTATTCTTTGTCCAGATTGGTATGTTAATTCTGTGTTTCTTTTAAGAAAGATTAAACTATTGCTTCATGTGACAAAAAATCAAAAGCAAAAACGCACATTCAGGTGTTTAAACACACGGAGTTATTAATCTAAAATAACCGTACGTTCTTTATGCAATATAAATAATCAAAGCCGAAGCATGGAAGGTGTTCTGAATTCGTCGTATTTTTATATTTGAAGTGCGCTGTGTTGGTATTATGACCGACTCGGCGAATATAGCGTTGGTATCCTTCACAGACTCAGTATGTATTATGTATAGTGAGCTGGTTTTGAAGTAGCATTGCGGAAGATATTATATGAAGTTAGCTACACTACTAAAGGTTTACACACTCGTATAAATGATTTTACCGTCCAATTTTCTCACATTCCTCACCCAAATATATAGTGAGTAAAGGGCGTAATTCCGTCTCCTACTAGTGAGTCGCCAGTAAGCACGAAACGAATGTACACGAGATTATACTTTCTGTTTATGCTGTCTTTAGTTTATCCTTAGAATCTATAGTGTTGGTACATTTTACAGACTCAGTATGTATTATGTATTGTGAGTTGGCTATGAAGTCACATTTCCAATTACTTTATATGAAGTTAACCCCATTACGGCTTCACAAAATATTCGTATATATGACCGTACCACACAACTCGTTCACATTTATTTACCAAATACATAGTGAGTACAGGGCGTTGTACCGGCTCCTATTGCTGAGCCGCCAGTGAGCTTTAAATGCTTGTGTACATGTGATTATATCTTTCGTTCATGCTGATTTTGTTATATCCTTCTGGTCCATTTTAAACTTATTTATTACTAGGTGCAGAACAACTATTATACAACCGCATATATATTTGGAAGGTGATCTTCCAATTGAGATCCTCAAAATAAAAGTAATTCGAGCGACTAAATCTCAATTTCCGTCAATAATGGTGAGATTTGTGTTCAACACAAAAAACTATGCAAACTAATGGATAAGGTATTCCACTGTGACGTCAACACCATTATCTGTATACAAATTTCAATGTACCTGCAACGCTCAGTACATCGGCAGATCAAAAAGAGACTTTAAAATAGAATAAATCAGCATCTCCCTCTCAAAACCTATTAAATAGTGGTGCAGCTACTGCACAAAAATCAGCAATTTGTGGACATGTACTTCTCAGAGTCATGCTGGTAGTAGTAACAATTCTTCAGCTCTGTACAAAGAGAGCCAAAAATCAGGAAAAGTGCTTGCTTTGAAGCTATTGCAAATTATGTTGTAACCTTAAACTTGCAGAAATTAATTTAAATGGAAATCATATTGGACTGGTACAAAAACAAATGTGCCGAAAGATATGACACACCCGCCAATTGCTGACACATTCACTATTATAACGATGACACACCATATGATGTTGCGCAAAATATATATACCTACGTTACTCTTCGCCTTTTTAGTAAATTTATTGCGATGAACCGGCTGCGTTTAATTTAATATACCAAATAATCGTCTCTTGTGTTGGCTGGATTGGAATTGATCAAAACCCTGACTAAGCTGCACGATCTGAAATCAAAATAAGGTTTGCGGCTGGCGGTAGTTTTGTTATGTTGTTCGACGACTGGTTAAATACAATGGGATTGGTGTTTACGTCAAGTTCGCAAACTTGTTTTAAAGAAACAAAATAAGGTTTGTTTTATTACCCATATCCCATTTAATATGACCTGTGAACAATATTCAAAGAGTTCTAATTGGCTAGTTTTCTACTTAGCTCTTCAAATTCAACATAAGTTGTGAGAATCAATCTGTAGAGATAGGTAAAATATAGTGGTTGGACTAAATAAAATATGTCCTTATTAATGAAGGTAAAATTGTTTATAATTTTTTATTGATAATTTTTGTATTTCAGAAGTTCTTATTTATTTTTTTAACTCATTTGCTCATTTCTCAAAAAGCTGCGTAGTGCTGAGATATTTATTTCATTATTGTTAAATGAGATTTAAAACACATAAAATGATGGAAAACTTCAGTTTGACGTAAGAGACAAGAAATTTATTCTTTATTATCTATAAAATTGATATCAAAATCTGTTTAACAGATGGTCCAGTTTGAAATCTTTATCTGATAGAAAATATGTGCTTTTCAAGCAAATTTTCTTCATAAATAGTCAACGCAAACAAAATAAAAATATATTACTAAAATAAAGTTTGCTATTTGAGATAAGCAAAAAACCCATTCTTTAAAGTAATTGCATCGAAATAGAAAAGCAACAGTTAGTTACAAATTTAGACACGTTTCGATCGGTAATGGTCGTCGTCAGGGTACAACAGGAAACCAACTAAAGAAGAAAAAAATAAAATGCCTATAAAATATATTTGAAATAAGAATTTCGCCCTCAGCCCAAGAATTCTGGCATTATTATATTTGACGAGACCGGCACAATACCTATGCCGTTACGTAATTGTCTATTTTTATAGTTTTATATACATCTGCACAAGCTTGCAATTAATTATTCATCGATTGAACGAGTGGTGGTAAAATTTATTCAAATACAATTTGTAAAATTTCCTTTAGCCAATCTGAATACCACAGAAATATTACGGTAAATCACATATTCAATGTCGTGATATTAGTTTCCAAAATAGACGTAATGATGATATATAAAATAAAAATTGGATTCAAATCATTTTTATCACAATTCGCACGGTATATTATTGTCTATTCCAACAAATAATTTTTATTTGAAAAAAATTCGCAAAAATTTACGTTACTGCCATCGTAGAAAATTTTCAATTTGCATTTCAGTCAAGTAAAATATATTTCTAATTTCTAGGAATAAGAACTACATTATATACTATCAATTCATTATATGCGTATTGTGGTTGGATTCTTGTTAATCAGTTTAACGTTGTGCTTTGTTGAGTGTAATAGAGTGTCGAAATGCAGTTGTACGCTTAGATCACTGTATTTTTACCATAACTAAAGGAACATTGGTTGTGCATATGGTGATAACAATTATTATAATCAAGGTTGCGGTCTTGATATTAGCACCTGACCCATTAATTTCTTACATTTGTCAGTATAAACTAAAAATTGTATAGTGTAGAAAAGGAAATTCATCCAGTAGACCGGTTTCGTACTTATTGGAAACTCATCACGAACTGGCCAGAATTTGCCACGGACAGGGCTCAAACTTGGGCACGTCTGCTTTGGAATCTGGTGCACTAACCACTGAGCCACCCTGCCGCACACTACACTTCATACAATTTTCAGGTATATACTAACTAATGTAACTTGGTTAGTCTATTTTTTCTTTAGATGGATTTCATATTGCGTCTATTTAGACCCAGGTTCTAGCTCTGTCCGCGGCAAATTCTGGTCAGTACGTGATGAGTTCTCAATGAGGACGACACCAGACTACTGAATGAATTGCCTTTTCTACACTATACAATTCTTAATTTATACTGACATATGTAAGTAATCAATGAGTCATGTGCTTATATTAATATCCCAGCCTTGATTATAATAGTGGTTTTACCATTTTTGTCCATATGTTTATATAATGCAATCCAATGCATGGAGTGGTTGTGCTTTGCTAATTTGGACACATATTCAAATTATTATCTAGTCATTTTATAATGAGAATTTTGCCAGGTGTCTTTAATTTGTTTATAATTGACTGTTTCTTTACTGACGAAGGCACGTGTTGATATAAATGTCGATCAATAATAATTTATAAGAAGTTTTTCTGGGTGTATGAAAAGTCTTTCATCGGAAAAGAAAGTCTAATAAAAATGAAATTTGTGTCTATTGTATACAGTATTTTAAATCAATTTAAACATTCCTATAGGA
The DNA here is from genome assembly GCA_029291075.1 of Eudiplozoon nipponicum. Classification (NCBI taxonomy): domain Eukaryota; kingdom Metazoa; phylum Platyhelminthes; class Monogenea; order Mazocraeidea; family Diplozoidae; genus Eudiplozoon; species Eudiplozoon nipponicum. Next base: position 95,082 of record JAQBSW010002473.1, on the reverse strand, counting down.
GTTCGTACAATTCATTTGTCCCAAATTCCTCACCCAAACAGCTAGTAGATATAGGGCGTAATGTCGGCTCCTATTGATGAGTCGCCAATAAGTACGAAACGAATGTGCACATTGGATTAAACATTCCGTTTATGCTGACAATGTTTTATACTTCTTGTCATTTTTTAACAAAATTGTTACAATGTGCGCAACACCTAAAAGTATTTTGGTTCTATGCAACAAGGAGTATCCAATTTGAGATATGTTTGTCAAAGAAAAACAGTAAGAGCATTAAATTTTATTGGATATGCGATTTTATTTATCTTAAATAGTTTCATTTTTTAATAAAAATTAAAATTGTTCCTATTAAATTGAAATTAATCAAAGTGAATAACACCTCAAATTTTGTCAGTTTAACAAGGAATTACACCATTATCGTTTGCAATAAATACGCTTTTATCGCAAAATATGCTGAAATTTACTTCAATAATTGTCTTCAACAGCTGCGCTTCTAATGCTTGTTCAATTGTATATATCTCCAATTCATTAGCACATCCATTGGCAGCGTGGTGTCAATTCTATAAGGACAGATTGGGACGGTTGATCTAAACGGATGCCATATAAGCTCCACCTAAGGGGAAGATTAACCAAGAAACATTAGTTAGCATAAAACTGAAAAGTAATTGTAGATTGCGACAGGGTGGCTCAGTGGTTAGAGCACCAGATTCCAAATCAGACGTGCCCAGGTTTGAGCCCTATCCGCGGAAATTTCTGGCCAGTACATGATGAGTTCCCAATAAGGACGAAACCGGTCTACTGGATGAATTGCCTTTTCTACACTATACAATTCTTAGTTTATACTGACATATGTATGTAATTAATGGGTCAGGTGTTTATATCAAGATCGCAGCCTAGATTATAATACTTTTTATCACCGCCCGCGCAACCAATGTTCGTTTTATTGTACAAATGTTCATTTCAAAACCACTTCCCTATGTAGTGTGGTGTCTGTTCAATAATTACAGATTGGGAAGATTAGTTGGAACTTTATGTCTAAATGGATGTCATGCAGACTTCACTTGATGGAAAAGCTAGTAAAAAAGTTCGTATATAGCTGAAAATGGTGTGTTGTGTGCCGCAGTGGTCAGTGGTTAGAGCACCAGATTCCTAAGCAGACGTGCCCAGGTTCGAGCCTTGACCGACGCACTTCCTGAACAGTACGTGATGAGTTCCCAATAAGGACTAAATCTTTCTAACGAATAAATTTCCTTTTCAACACTATACAATGATTAATTTGTATATTTTTTGGTTTTTGACAATATCGAACTTGCAAACGTGATAAAAAAAATAAAATAAACGTGCACGCTCACAGATATAGGTGTTGATAATTTAATTCGTGACAGATATTTAGAATCAATTTAAATCATTCATAGCGGGCTTCAGTATTTTAACGCCTACTATTTTATTCATCAATTAACTAATTAATAAATAAACAAAATCGAACTGTCCGTTTTTCAGTACTTGCTGAACACAACAGTCATTGTTGTATTTAGTTGCACTGCTAGAGCTAAAAAAACTTCTTGTCATTTAATTTATGATAAATTTGTAAACAAAAGTGCATTTTCTATCTTAAGTACAGTTTATTTAATACCAAAAAGCTATATGTGATCAAACCACGTCATTAAACCTGAAATATAGATTTATATAAAAAGTCGTGGATTAAAAATTAATGTCAGGTTTTAAAAAAATATTAACAATCAAAAATCCAACGACAATAACATCACACAATTAATTCAAACCCAGTTATATTTATCATTGCTTGAATGTCCTTATTGGGAACTCATCACGTACTGTCCAGAATTTGCCGCGGACAGGGATCAAACTCAGGCACGTCTGATTAGCAATCTGTTTTTCTAACCACAGAGTCACACAAAATTTGGTTTATCCTTCTGGTTCTATTTGAACTAATTTGTTACTAGGTGCGCAACACCTAATACACATGCTTTTCATTTTGTTTGGGACGGATTCCTTCATACATTTAAAATTAATTAGCATTGGGCGATCCTTCTGACTCTCTGATCCACCACGAGATCATTCACTCAGGCCCCACATAAGACGAAAATTACATGCCACTTCACCAAAGTATGAATCAATATCCATCTTGTAATAATTTTCACCGGCCAATTCATTGCCACCCACGCCGTTTTTAATTTGTGACAATTTGAGCCATTTTGAAATTGTGAATGACAAGTTGTGCTCCAAAAAGTAATAACGCCAATACTTCCTTGACAAAATGTTTACTAATAATACGTCTAAATTGGTCACCCAATTCGTGTAAATTGTTTCACTAAGACGCTGTTTCCAGCTCATTACCAATATTAAGCTAATGCTAGCCTTCATCAGCGGCGTGTTTTGTGGTACAATCCTTGCAAACCTGAGGATCCACCGTGAGATCTTTTTGATTAGCAGCAAATCCTGAATTACAAGAGATTTTGTGATATTAGAGAAAACAAACTAGGTCTTTGGTTTTGGTGTAAGATGACAAACCGACACTTGCATAAGCATTTCCTTCGCAGTGCTTCGGATGCCAATTTGATACGCAATCGGCTGTAGCTACATGTACCTCAGCAGAAATATAAGCGCTCGTGAAATAGTTCGAAACAACAGTATCTGTTTAAAGTTTACGGATATCCTGAAGGCAGTGCCAGCCGCAGCATAAAGCGGAATTTTATTATGATTCTAGTAGTAAAGTGATCGTAGTCAATCAAATTATCTAACGTTGTACAAAACCGGTGATACGCTATCGCGTCCTAGACACCAGTAGATCAACTTATGCTTGCCAGAATGTGGTCTGAGAGCAATGACATATTACTGTCCAAACTTCAAGAGTCACATCGCTTAACAATGTTGCAAGACACCACTTATTGTGCTCAAAAATTGGGTGCCACAACCAGGTTAATGTTAAGGACAAGACTGGATTGCCTAATGCTGTTATCAAAACTATTTTTAGCCAGGATCTATGTTTCTACACCACCTTAGCTCATACAGATTTGCACTAGTGCGGCGTTGAAATCACCAGCTGTCGCGACGACCAAAGAACACTGCTCAGTTATATAGTTCTTTTGAAGAATTTCTATACAAATAATTTTAAAATTGCTTATTTTTATTCAATTTGAAATAACAGTTGATGAATTTGATTGCTTCTGCAATACGCATTCTCTTTTTAGTTGATTGTAATAAATTTCTCTCATTTACCAACTATTTTTAGTCAAAAATATTTTTTGAATTCCATTTTTTCATTAATCGGTTGGTTAAACTTTTTGGTAAAGTGCGCTCTTATTACTTGTGTGTGAACAATCGATATTCAATTGTTCGATTGCAGGCGTCCAACCTTTTAGTTTAAGATCAGCACGCGATTTTTATTGTTTTTTATTATAACTTTTGTTTGGTAGCCGAATAGTGACTGATGTTTATTTCGTTGAGTTGAAATATTCGGACGATGCAACTCCGGTAAAGGCTAAATTACCACTTGAAATTCTTTGATTGAGTACGGCTTCACCGCAATTTAAGTTGTTTTTAATTTTTTATGTTTATTTTTAATAAATAATTATGGATGAGTGTTTGCTAAAAGATTTGCTTTGTCAACACCATCTCTTGTAAATAAAATGCCTCTGAACAGAATTGCTCAATTATGTAAAATTTATAGTGTTTCAAGATTCTTTTTAGATAAATTGAAACTGTGCTTTGATAATGGATGTCCTACCTTTTGAAACATTTCCATTTTCATATTGGCATCGTCGTTTCTCCAAAATAGAACGTCAAGAAAGAATTATGCATTTAATTCTGTACTTTGGCACTTGCAAGTAAACTAAATATAATGTTAAGTGCAATTAAACAGTATTTCGTTTAATTCTTCATATTCATTAAAGATTGCAAAAGAGTTATTAGACATGTATTGAGGATTTTTCGTTATTAGTTACTGTATTGCTGGTTTTAAAAGGAACATAAAAACACAATCTAGTAGAAAAACTCACGAACCGCCTATCACCATTTTATCGATTTTCCTGACATATTGATCAATAATTTTTATTTATGTCTCCTTATTGCAACTCTTGGGGGACTCAATAAGAATTATGTCATTATAGAATTCAGAGAGTATTTTATCCCTGACATTTCAGACGAAGTCGATATTTTTGCCAGCAGAGATGCTTGTCAGCAGATAATCAAAATTTAAATACTGTTTGTTGTGGAGAGCTAATATATATGCAAGTATGTATTAGGTGTTTCGGACCTAGTAAAAATTAGTTCATTTGTGACCAAAAGGATAAACCAAAAGCAGCAAGAAAGGAAAGTATAATCTCATGCACATTCGTTTCGTACTTACTGGCGACTCATCAGTAGGAGCCGGTATTACGCCCTTTAACCACTATATATTTTAGTCAAGAATTTGGGATTATAGGACGGTACAATCTCCTAGACAAATGTGTAAACCTGCAGTTATGAAGTTAACATCATATATAATTTGTTAATGGAACCGCAACACCTAATACATACTTGTAGATAATCAACATGTTTGATTTAATATTTTCTTCTTCAAATCAAAGAAGCCCCAGACAGTTAGATAATGTTTGTTTAGGATTACTAATATATATGCATTTATGTATTAGGTGTTGTGCACCTAGTAACAAATTAAATCAAATATGACCAGAAGACTAAACAAAGACAACATCTACTGGTGTAACAGGTGTTCGGAAATAGTTCTAAATCTCAAATGGGGAGAACTTTAGCATACATTTAAATCCATCGTGCTGGTACCATTTACAAACTCGGCGACCATAGTGTTAGTACCTTGAACATTTTTGGTACGATAATCTTAATATCGGGTAATGACACAATAGCCATAATGTTGATAGCCTTTACAGACTCAGAATGTATATTATGTGTGGTGAATTAGCTCTGAAGTCGCATTTTCGAAGACTATATGAAGTTAGCTTCACTAATGCAGGTTTACACTTTCGAAAAAGAGATTTACCGTCTCATTTTCCAACATTTTCATCCAAATATACAGTGGGTAAAGGGTGTAATATCGACTCCTACTGATGAGAAGCCAGTAAGCACGAAATGAATGTGCACGAGATTATACTTTCAGTTCATGAAATTTCAAAGAGAATTGTTTAAAATTTCAGTTTTTATTGGTAGTAGGGCTGTTTTATTTCGCATGAATTTTTTTAAATGTATGGTTGTCCATAGAAAAAGTTGGCAACGATTTGCTCGTTTTAACTACATTTATTATCTCCGGCAGACCTTACAGTCTATCTGCACGTGTGCCAAATGGTTTTACTAGTTTATGAAAACGTTTAATGCTATCGTTTTGATCAGAAATCGTAATATCAGTCCTCTGATGAATTGCTTCCCAAGCATTTGTACTGGCACGCCATATTTTTTCAGATGTCTGTTATCAGCCATTATTAATCAGCATGATGTGAAGTTATTTTCATATTCTAGAATATTGCTTATTTGATTAGTGCAACTATTTGCATTCTTACGGATAATTCGTGAACATTTTTAAAGCTCGTTCAATGCTAAACGCATTTGCCAAGATAAGAGGAAACTTTAAAATGTATTCGCTAGTTTAAAGAACTCAACACTAAACCAGAATGACTATCGTGTTGTTAAAAAAAAACAAAAAATAAAAATACACTACATTTTTGTAAGCAGAACATTGCTCAACATTCTCTCAAAATTAAATAATATACATAAATTTTATTATGAGTAGAGTAAAAACTGTTTTTAAACAAACAATGATCGAGCTAGTGGTGGTAACATTTATTTAATCCAGTTTGCGAGTTTAAGTTAAACAGCACTCCATTTTCATACTTTTTTCTTTATAAACATAGTATTATATAATTAAATGGACATTGGATGCGCTGTAGGTGATTAAAATTAATTAAATCAATGTTGCGATCTTCATATAAACGCATGACCTATTATGTACGTACATTTGTCAGTTTTAATTAAGAATTATATAATGTAGAAAAGGCAATTCATCCAGTAGATCGGTAAGTTCCTTATTCGAAACTCATTTTCCACGGGCAGGGATCTACCCATGGCATGTCTGCTAATGAGTATGTCACTCTAAACACTGAAAAACCCTGCCGCACACTACAAAAAAAATTAAACACTATTTTTGGCACCGCCCGTACCACCAGTGTTAGTTTAATTATATAACTCAATAGCTCTTCTCCAGGTAGCTTGGTGCCTGTTCTATAACGATAGATTGTGCGTGGTTTGTTGGAAAATTATGTTTATTGTGATGCCATATTGATTTCATATAAAGGAAAGGCTAATCAAGAAACATTAGTTAGTAAATAACTGAAACTGTTAAACACTGTTTGTTGCGGAGAACTAATATATATGCAAGTATGTATTAGGTGCTGAGAACCTAGTAACAAATTAGTTCAGTTTTGACCAGAAGGATAAACCAAAGACAGCATGAACCGAAAGTATAATCTCATGCACATTCGTTTCGTGCTTACTGACGACTCATCATAAGAAGCCGGTATTACGCCCTTTAATCACTATATATTTCGATGAGGAATGTGGGATAATAGGACGATACAATCTCCTACACGAATGTTTAAACCTGCAGTAAAGTAGCTAACATCGTATAGTCTCGACAATGCGACTTCAACGCTAACTCACACTATATAATATATATACCGAGTCTGTAAAGGATACTAACACTATGGCTATTGTTTTAGTAACCGATACCAAATACTATAGTACCGAAAAGATACATGGTACTAACACTATGGTTTCCAAGTCGGTACGTGGTACTAACATGATGGATTTCAATGTATGCTATAGTACACCGAAATTGAAAATTACAACAATTTCTGAACACCTGTTACTCTAGTAAATCCATACACTCTGGCCTTGATCGATATCAGTTATCATATTTCGCGGTAAGCATGACATCATTAAATTCAATATATAAAAGTTAAATACTGTTTTTTTGCGGAGAACTAATGTATATTCAAGTATGTATTAGGTGTTGCGAACCTAGTAACAAATTAGTTCAGTTGTGAGCAGAAGGATAAACCAAAGGCAGCATGAACGTAAAGTATAATCTCATGCACATTCGTTTCGTACTTACTGGCGACTCATCAGTAGGAGCCGGTATTACGCCCTTTAACCACTGAATATTTCAGTGAGGATTGTGGGATAATAATAAAGAAAGCGCTTCTCGCATAACAGCGAGCTATTCATACTTATGCAATACCTAATGCCAAATTTCCCATATGTAAGTTTATCGCAATGAATAATATATCACTAATAAAGTTTATTTTGTGTAAGAGTCTAACAAATTTTATTTCTTCTAGCGGAGTACCAGTTAAATATCAAATATATTGCTAATCAAACTATACAGCTCTAATTTTGCCAATTTAAGTTTAAAAAGCGTCTTATATGCAAAAAATACACTTCTCTGGTAAAAGGATATCGTGACTTTAGCATTTATTACAAAGGTGTTGCTAAGGGTCGAATTCATCAATCAGATCCATTGATAAAGTAGTGGTTCTTCATTGATTTAAACCGTAATTAAGGCCAAAACTGCATATAAAATTGTCATTAATGAAGTTTGGCTTTGGATTAAAAAATCATTTTCTTGATTTTTGATAGTAATGAATTACTCTAAAAACAAAGCTGAGATTTATTAAATTAGCTCTTTTCAGTAAAATATTATGCAAACTGGTAGTTTAATGAATTATTAGTAGAAAAACAAACTCTTCATAGACAGAATACTCAACTCGATGTATAACTTGCTAAACATAACGAACAATAAAAAAGGTAATAGGAATATATTTCATGCTGTGGTAGACACTACATATATTGCAGCATCTACTGACGCGTTTAAAGGAAACAGCACTGCGTCCGAATGGCTCTGAAGCAGACGTGTTAAAGTTCCAACCCTCTCCATGGTAAATTCTGGATAGAGCGACCAGTTCTCAATAAGGACGAAACTCGTCTACTGGGTAAATTTCCTTTTCTACATTAAGCAATGCTTATTTTATATGCATATAATGGCACTAGTGTTAACATAATGATCGCAAATTTGAGTTAAATAATTTTCATCAATGCCCACACAACCAGTGTTTTTTAGTTATATATATATAATATATATATATATATATATATATATATATATATATATATATATATATAAATAAATATATATATATATATGCTAACTGTATGAAAAGGGATATTGCTTGCACACTATTTCTCTGCGAGATTTAATCTTATATTTTTATTTGGATTATATATTTTTAGTATGAAAGAGTAAACCTCATGTGATATGATTGGCAATATCATGGAAAGTTAAAGCCTAGTTAAAAAACATCCCAGCGACGGAAGAATAACTAGATATTAAGCATTATGTAAACATCAGTGATGCACATCAGCACAATGAAGTCGTATGCTTTACCTAATTGTTTTGGAATTTGATTGATGTGCACCAAATAGATTCAAATCCAATCTACTTGATCAAGTTGCTTTCCAACATTATGCAATGTTTAGTTTATACTGAAAAAAATATAAAACACTCCTACCATAAAATGTCAATTAAATGTACCTCCCAGGATGTCATGGTGTCTGTTTCAAAACGCCAAATCGAGGCTAGCTTGTTAGAACTTAAGATCAAAAGTAGGACTAGCAAAACCCTTATATGCTATATAATCGAAAATTGCATATATATATATATATATATATATATATATATATATATATATATATATATATATATATATATATATATATATAACACTCAATCGATGCGTTCATTATCTCATGATGAGTACAGCAATAATGACTATTGCATAAAATAAATTATACTTTGAACACAAGTCATAAGATGTAAATTAATTTACTTATAACCGATTGCAATCAAAATAGCCTTTTTATTGGCAATCACATTTTACGATAAAATACAATCGCCGCACACCTAGTTCACCCAAGTCAAATGTTAAAGTAAGTAAGATTGATTATAATAATTTTTAAAAAAAACATAAAACAATGTTCTAGAAAATGAACTAATTTACGAAAATGAGGACTATTCCAATCTTAACATTACAAACATCAATAAACATGGCTGGTAAACTGAAAATAGTGTTCCGTACATACAAGAATATTATGACACTAAATATGTCTGTTCTGTATATATATATATATATATATATATATATATATATATATAATTATATCAACATTTTTTGTACATTTCTTTCATATCTTAATCTGTTACACGTGTTACACTTATTGAAGTAATTTGGCCTGTTTTGGCCAGCATTTCGACAATAGCGTGAACCTATTAGCGATGATCGGATCGCAATTCACAAAGAACATATTGTAAAGGTGAAATAAAGTGCCAACTCTTGGCAATTGATTCGTGCTTTGTTAGTGAGTAAATGATTTTGAATTTATATTTCTTTAAAGTGGCTTTGTCTCACTTTAGATGTTAATATCTTTATCCGCGCAGTAAAAGATTGGTTAACAGTTTTTATTTCATCCCTTGCGCCTACTTTTTCTCATTTTATTCCATATTTATGTATAAATATGCAGAAATAATTTTTTTTTTCATATTTCTTTTTATTTTTTAGCATAATTTGAATTTCATATTTTACAACACGTATTCGCCACTGGGCGATTCACTTCTGTTCAGCCAACATACAGAGGTAAACAAAGCTGTCTTTTTTAATAAAATTGCTTTACGACGTGTTTTCCGTGAGAGTATGTTGTAACCAGAAAAGAATTGTACAAGTTCACTGTTTCACGTTATCTTCCAGTAGATGGCACGTAATAGAAACCCTTACCTTACACTTGAAGTATACAATTCATTAAGTATATCAACAATACTGAGCGAGATAAATTCAACAATTGGCCAACTTCAAAACAAAGGGATGCTCATTAGCAAGTTTACTTCGTAAATGAATTTAAGCTCCATTTATGTTATTTCAAAGCACAACAGAAAACAGTATCTGAACCAACTTCTGCTTAGCAACAATGCCTTTCTCTACACGCTCATACATTTCTGATAACAATAGCAGTGATTGCGACTTAGAAAATAATTTGTGCAACGTAAGCTTACAAAACCAGCCGACAGGTTCAGATAACAATCAATTTAACTCAACGGAAGACGAAGTGAAAAAGACAACATCGCAACGTAGAACCTTTCCAAAGTGGATTTTATCCAGTTTGACGAAAGATCCTTTGAAATCCAAAAGTTTAATGGGATCAGTTGAGATGCTGAGCATTGAAGCACGAAAAACCTCCGGCATAGATCAGCAAACTTCGCGAAAAATCAGAGCAGCAGTTGAAAATAGAGCAGTCAGTAGCAAGTCTATGCTATTGCTTCGTAACAGTGAATTAGAGGACGTAAACATATATCAAAGCCCCACGAACAACGAATCTTGTTTGCTTGATGTAGGCACTGGACCAGATTCTCATTTTGCGACCATCACCAACAACAACCGGGCTGAGCTTTATGCAGCGGAGTTATCAAATCTCGCAAGTATCAGTGCTGCGGATTGCCTACGTTTGTCAAACCCACTTGATGTTGTACGGGGGTGCTTGAACTCAACAGCTTCCCAGTTGACAGAGAGATGTCTTGGTCCACTGCAAGGTCAAGCTGCTGACGTTATGCAATATCGATCTGGAGAAAAAATGTACGCAGAGAAAAATCACTATATGGCACCTTTCTCATTACAGCGTGATCAGATTTCTTTTAACAAGACTTGCAAAAGTTATAATAATTCTTCTTCGGTGCTTTTACCTTTACATAGCCATATGTCAAAATTAGCTGAATTGCATCCAGAACACAATTACACAAATAAAAATGACGACCAGGTTTCTTTCATTGGTCAAACAGATTTGGTGTCGTCATCAGCTCTCTATGCAAGCCGACACGCAAAAAATGAGGAAAACAAAATTTCCAGCAAAGATCAACGAAGCAAACACAATGATCATCGAGGAGAGTTAAAAGTTAATTCGACCCATACTCATACTTATCGCGGTCATTCTAATCATCATAACACTAATCATCATCACCATCATCGTCATCATCATAATTCACATCACAATCACACAAATGCTAATACCAGTCATCACCATCATCACCACAGTAACCATCATCACCATCATCATCCTACTCATCATCACCATCATCATCATCATCATCGAAGTAGCCACCAAGCTCATCACAGCTATTCCAGCAATATGCATCATAATCACAACCATAATAATCATCATCAACATCATCAGCCACAACCGCTTCGTAAGCATCAATCTGAGCAACACTCTGATTATCACCAAGTTAATCAAAAGATTATCGATTATTGCCTTCGAAACTACACTAATGCTAATACTAAACAAAGAAGTGCTTACACCAATCTCCTCCAGCCGAAGGCAGATCAAGATATGAGCCGTTCAGTCGACACTAACAAAGATGGTGTACAAATCACGGAATCCGCAAAAAGTCGGAGAATTTATTTCAATGAACCAGTCACTTTTAAAATGATTAAATCACTGTTGAAGCATCAGTCATTCAGCGCGCGTAGTAAAAGTAGGAATCGTCAAGATTATGATACAAAACAAGTGTTTAGACAGACACATCGGCCAGGTGCTACGATGGAACCAGGTGCGGTATCAATTCGACGATATGTCGAAAAAATACAGAAGAAACTTTCCGGTGACGGAGAGACATCTGAGTCGTTGAGTAACAACTTGTCCGATTCTGGTTTGTCAAAAACTACCCACACGAATGCAGTAAATTTGTTTAGAGAATACACGCAGCGACAAAATGAGTTTGACAAAAACTCACTTCAAAACCAAATGTTGTATTTTCCGAATAGCAAAAAAGAACAAAATAATGAAACTAATCAAGGAGAAAAATACTTTAAAAGTTTTATAGAGGCCGTACCATTTTATTATAATAACAAAATTACCAATTCGCTCCATAGAACTGAAACAGCAAACGCACACACCCATTACCGCCATGCCGGATGGAAAATGAAACGTAACTCAGAAGTCGGCGACAATTACAAGCAGGTGAGTAGAAATTGAGCTCTTATCATTTGACTTTTATAATATTTGTTCGAGTTATAATTTCTCAATAAAAACTTGTTTTAAAGATAAAAAATGTGGACCATTCAGCTTTTTACGCGGTGTGAATCGTAAATATTTTTCTCTTCGTTCACACTTTCTCTCCGTTAAAATAATCATTTTTTAGCAGAAAAAATGATTTTGATTTCATTGTACCTCAAGAGAATACACGAATGGTAATCCGCAATCATAGTAACAAAGAATTATACTAGATTACATATTGCATTTATTTTTTACTTTTTCATTTCAATCAAAACGCTAAGTAATTGACTACAATCTGGTTATAAAAATTTAATGAAGAATCAATTTTTATTTTAGTATCAAGTAGTAGCGTAAAAAATTCCATTTCACCAAGCGAAGCAAAGGAAAATTAAATTTTATTTATATTGTTTTTATTATTATTTTTACCTCTTGTATGAATATATCACACGTTATAGTGTTGATATTCTTTACAGACTCGCTAAATATATTATATAGAGTGAGTTAGCATTGAAGTTGCATTGTTGAAGACCTTATTTGATGTTTGGTTTACTACTGTAGGTTTACACATTAGTCTAGGAAATTGTATCGTCACCCAAATATAGTGGTTAAAGGGCGTAATACCGGCTCCTGCTGATGAGTCGCAAGTAAGCACGAAAGGAATGTGCACGTGATTACGCTTTTGGTTCATGCTGTTTTCGGTTTACTCTTCTTGTCATATTTGAACAAATTTGTTACGAGGTACGCAACGCATTATGCACAGTTACATATATTTATTGGTTCTCCGCCACTAACTGTGTCTAACTGGTATATATTTAATTAAATGATGTCATGATTATCGCGTAATGTGTTAATTGATATCGATCAAGACCAGAGTGAAGGGATTTTCTGGAGTAACGTGTGTCCAGAAATAGTTGTTATTCTCAATTTTTGTGAACTTAAGCATTCATTGAAATTCATTGTGTTGATACCACGTGCCGACTCGGCAACCGTAATGATGGTACCATGTACCTTTTCGGTACCATAATGTTTGTATCAGGTACTGACATAAATTCCATAGTGTTGATATTATTTACAGGCCTGGTATTTAAACAAAATATAGTGAGTTGGCTTTGAAGTTGCATAGTCGAAAAATTTATGTAAATCTAGCCACACTAAAGCAGATTTACACATTCGCATAGAAGATTGTACCGTCCAATTAACCCACATTGATTGACCAAATTTATAGTGGGTATAGAGCGTGGTACTGGTTCCTACTAATGAGTCGCTATTAAGCACGATACGAATATGTACGAGATCGTATGTTCCATTCATGTTGTATTTGATTTATCCTTCTGATCAGGTTTTAAATAATTTGTTACTAGGAGGCGCAACATCTGATACAATATTGCAAATATATTAGTTCTCTGCCACAGACAGTATCTATCTGCTATACAATTAGAAGGATATAAAGATCAATAAGACATTATGTTAAACTGAATGAATTCAAAGAAGTAATGTAATTAAAGAAAGAATGGTAACTATAAAGAAATGATATAATTAAGATAAAATTAAATAAATGGGTGTTAAACTCAATAAGACGCCTAAATTAATGACAACACAAAACTATTAAGAAATAAAAGATGACATTTTAAGAGATGGTACTGTAAATAAAATATTTACAACTATTCATGTTATGCAGCAGCATATAAACTAATCTTAGTCCTCTATTTTTACATTTTTGCTGGAGCTAGATTCTCAATCCAAATCAAAAGGCCTCGCATGAGTTAGTACTGCATTCCAAATAAAAATAATCAACGATTCCAGCACTTCAATCATTATTTCATCTCTTGACTTCATTTCTATAGTTTTTCTTATCATTTTTCGTTCTACTACGATTGCGTATTGCAATAAATTTAAAATAATTCTGGTTATCAAATACAAGAAACGCTTCTTTCTCATTATCTTCTCAAGTATCTACTTATAAACATATCTCTATATATAAATTGAAAGGCAAAGCATAATAGAAATGTGAAAACATGTAAATAATTAATTGAATCAATTATAAAAAGGGGAATTAAACAGGAACAAACGTATTACGGACGATAAAAGAAAACAGTCTTCCTGAACATCCCATTTATGGTGGATGCAGTTTTCCGAATGGCACAAAAGAAAGTTGAAGCGGCATAAACAGGCATATTTAAAGCAACTAAATTACTCGTGTTATTTATGGTAACACACTTGCCGTTACTAGCAATCACAGAGAAACAGCCGTTAATGTCAACATCAAAAATTATTTACTAATATACCTGCGTAAGTTCTCGATCAACTTACGTAGGCCGATCGAACAGACGGTTAATTATTCGAGTGAAAGAACTTTGTAACGAAAATGCCTGTTTTAAATCAAATGGTGAATACACGTCTGCATTTGCGCATCACATCCTCGAAACATCGAACGTATGTTCTCCAGACGCAGCATTCAAAATAATTACTACAAAAGGAAGCTAGCCACATACGAAGCCTTATGGATAAGCAAATTACAGCCGGATTTATGCAAGCAGAAGAAGCATGTTCAGACATTGAGCTTGAACTGGAGGTGACGCAAGCAATTGATTGGTTTCCTTTTTTCACACTCTATCCATGTTTACATATTTCCATCTTGTTTTGCTTTCCAATTTATACATAAAGAGATGTTCATTTGTAGATAGTTGATAAGATAATGAGAAAGAAGCGTTTATTGTTTCTGATAAAATTTCGTTTTGTTTTTGCAAATGGGAAGGGTACGATGAATTTTAATAAGACTCGCATTTCAAAAGAATTCTGGTTATCAGTATGTCCTGTCTCGACTGAATGATGTTCAAAATCATATCACGAAACAAGTACAAACTTACAAACAGTTACTTGCCTGAAAGCACTTTCTCCTTTTTACAGCTTCCTTAATGATCCATTCATTCTTGTTGATTACCATCTGAAATCGCGATGTACCATCCATTGTAAGGTGAGAAAAGTTTATTCCCGTCAATTTTCACTGAGGAAGAATTTATTGCAAAGTTATTTCTGATTGAACTAGCAATATCTACGAAAAATAAATGAACTCTGAAATCAACCACTTTATATGCCATTTAGACTTTCCTAACATATATATATATATATATATATATATATATATATATATATATATATAAATGTTATGAGCATTACCATTAGATTTCTCTATAATTTTTGACGATAATCACACAAGGTCAAAACGCGTCAGTACATGTGGCTGAAAGAAGATTTGCTTTGCTGTGCGACTGGTTAAATGCAACGGAATTGGTGCTTATATAAAGCTCGCAAACTTGATTTTAAGACTTGTCATCAGCACAAGCTCAATAGAAGATTCCTTATCTGTATAACTCATACAGAGGTTGCGAAGCAGCAGAAAGTTAATGATCGTGATTGCAAAGCAACCAAGCAGCCAACATTTACAGTCAAGTACAGTGTACGCGAGAGTTCCAGCGTTGAGAGCGGCATATCTAATCTGGATTTCTTCTTATGAAATGTGGTTTAATACTTGCTAAACAATTTGCCGTAGTGCTCTTATGATGAACATGGAAGGTCGGAACGAGTCAGATCGTGTGACTGACAGAAGTTTTGCTTTGTAGTTCGACTGGTTAAATGCAATAGAATTGTTACTTGTATAAATCTCAAAAATTTAATTTTTAAACTTTCCATCAGCACCTGCGCAATTAATTACTGTATATCTGTATAACGTATATAGGTGTGGTGAACCTGTAGAAAGTTTATGACCGTGACTGCATAGAAACTATGCAGCCGACGTTTTCAGTCAAGTATAATGTACACGAGACTTCTAAATTTGAGAGCGGCATATTTAATCTGGCTTTCATTATATATGAATTTTGGTTTAATACTAGCTAGTCAATTTAAAGTAGTGCTCTGATGATGATCATAGCAGGTCGAAACGAGTCCCTACGTTTGACTGACGGTCGTTTTGATATTCGACAGAGTGGTTCAGTGGTTAAAGCAACAGACTCCGATGAAGACAAGCCCAGCTACGAGCCCTGTCTGCGGCAAATACTGGACAGTACGTGGTGAGTTCCGAATAACTACGAAAGTGATGAACTGGTTGAATATCCTTTTCTACATTTATCTCGGTTAATAATGACAAACGTATGTATATAATGGGGCTGTTGTTTACATCAAAGTGGCAAACATATTTTAATTAAAAGTTTTGTCATGTAGATCGTCTTTTTAAATATAATTGGATTGGTGTTTATATTTTATCACCACTTGCGCATTCAATGATTGCTTACTTGTATAACGCAAATGCATTTGGTGAAAGAATCCTCTATACATTTTAAATCGTGGGCGTGCAAAAATGAATGTGACATCGAACGTATTATCCTTTTCTTTCTGATAAGTTCAAATTTACGGTTACTAGGACTCGCGAATCAAATTTTCACTATATGGAAACAAAGCTCACGTTTAATAGATATTTTATAATCAGTCAAATAAAACAAAATATTAAATTTAGTACCTTAATGAAAAACACTAGACAGGCACACATCGCATTGTATATTACTGTTATTTCTGCTAAGTGAAACTACAGTGAATTAATGCTCATTTATTCGATTCGAAGCTTCAGACTAATTGTTTTATGGTTATTTAAAATTAATATTCACTTAAATGATTATATTGAGGAAATGAACCAGGCATATGGTAAACTGTTCTAGCAACGAGATATATTGTGTTTGCTATAACTGCCAATCCTGGTAATTCATAAATAATCATTTTTAATTGCAACCGAACGCCACATAAAAAATTATGAACTTCTTTATCAAAAAACAAGACCGTAGTCATATTTCAAAAATCCAACATTGATTAATTCTTATCTGTTTGTTGAAACTATTGGTAAGTGCATTCTAGATTCAGGTAATATTTTTATGAGTTTAGATTTTGTAGAAATGTACACCAATCTACCGATGCTTGTACGAATACCTAATGAGAGTCCGTATATATTAGGAGCAAGTAAAATGATGATTTTTCACATTACATATATGGTGATTATATATAAGCCCGCCTCTTATTTTACGCTTAGTAAGGGATTTTATAGAAGTATAGTGTGTTTCCCAAAGGGACGTTCTCTGTCAATTCCTACAGAAAATTTGAACATAAAATCTTATATTAAAGACATTCCTAAAACTCAAATTGTATTTACGTTTCCTGCATAAAACATTAAATATCTGGAATCATGACAATTAAGATATGTTAAGTTCTATAAACTTAACTAATCAGTTTAAGGAGTTCGAATTTACGATTGAAAGTGAGTCATTCGGCGAACTAATTTTTCATAACAAATTTATTAGAAATAATCAGAAATCAAAAATAGATATTCATAAGAAGGATACTTTCCCTGAAATCTTTCTGAACTTTCTTTGAAATAATACTCATCGGATGAAAAAGAGTACCGCAAAATCATTGCCAATAAGAATCATTTAATTAATAAATATAAAAGGAAGTAAGGTTGATTTAAAAAACTTCGAAAAATATTTAGTACTAACGGTTATCCTCGAAAGTTAATGAACGCAACAATTATTTCAGAGCAAACGCGAATCCTAGGTCACTGTTATTAAAAGGCTACAAACTAACCAGAGAAGTAAAGAAGATAGCAGTAAAATTCAATATAAGGTCAATTTTAAGACAGAGAGTGCCAAGAGTAACAAACTTCTCTTACAAAAAGGAAAAGATGAACTCCAAGTTTAGCTAGTAGTATATGAAAACGCATGCAAAAACTTCATTCTCGTGTATAGAGATGAAACCGGGCGCCCAATCAAGATATGAAAATAACAACACAGACCTGCAAGTGGGTTTGCATATTTGAATAGATCTGATCCTGCACGTCATTTAGTAAAGACTTGACAATTTTATATTTGTATATATATATATATATATATATATATATATATATATATATATATATATATATATATATATATATGAGTTTTCAGTTCATAATGTAATTGGTAACTAGTCTGACCTGGTTTTACATTTTATTCCTGTTTGGGCTGATAAGAAATTGTATATGCGTATGTTTCTGTGTAAACAGACACACGTACTCATACGCATCAATCAGTTACAGCACTATCTTTAAAATTTCGTCCTTTATTTCTTACCATTTTATCTGACCTATTAGCGAAGACACTTATTCAGTTTAACAATTAATAATGTTTATTATCATACTTATCCACTATTAAATGGTCTTTCTTCCTTTAATTGAATTTATTAATCTATTTGTCTGTCAGTCATAGATTGTAACTTCCTATGCGGATCATGCTTTATATTTTACTAAATATTTTATCTTTTTAAATGGTGTGATTCTTTACTGATGTATTTTTGTTACTTTCTCTACAATTTCAATTGTCTTTCTGGTCAGAAACAGATTGCATTCGCGCTTGCTGGTAAAATACCCAAAACAAGGTTTTTGTGTGTTTTACGTCTATAGTTCAAAACATAATTATGTTAACAGACCAAAGCAATCTTTTACGTTGTAATTTTAAAAATATTTTTGAGCATGTGTCATTAATTGAAATCAATTGTTGTACAGGACTACTTATACCAACATAATTATTTCGTATTCTTTTTTTTCAGCCTTCCTAGTACCATGACAAGTGATGTTCAGCTTAGTTATTCCTATTCGAACTGTTTACACGTTTGGAGATTCCTGTTACGCTTCTTCTATTAAGAGCAATTTATTTTATCATTTTTACCTCTTCTACATATCAGTTAAAAAATTATCGCATAAGTATTTCTTGACAAATAGATACACGTCACTTTCTGTTTATCATCATGCAGAGACATACAAAAGCCAAAAGTGACAATTTTTTTACTGACAGAAGTTGTTTATGGTTGTATGTGGACTGGAAAAGAACACAAGTCCGCCCATTTATAGTGAGGATGGTTTGTATTCGTTGTTTTCCTTCGCTTAGATAGTCTGCCAAATAAGGCTGATAAGCAGTATCTGTCCAGATGCCGGTGGCCAAAGTTTCCTTCAGCAGCCGAAACTTACCCATCGCGTCTGGCACACTTGCTCTTTTTCCGTCAAATACATTAAGCAATAAAAGTAAGTGCGCAGTTAGTCCAAACTCCAGGCTTCCCATGAAACAGGATGATGGCTGTGTCCCTTTAGACCCGGCAAGGTTCATTTAACCATTACCAGACTGACTAGCTTCTGCCTGCCAGTCGTCAGGCCAGAATTTTATATTTTAAAACACACGATTTCAAACCATCATAAATGAAAATTGCTGCGCGAGTAATAAATTGCCGGGTTTTAGGCTTAGTGAAAGAAGTAAAAACCATTCATGCACAAAATTTGAATTGATCTCGAACCAAACTAATGTACATAAACTATTGTAGTATAGATGAATTTCAACAGCGTCGAGGAATCTGCCGTTAAATCTTGAAACGTATAGCGTTTTTGCTCGACTTACCAAAAATTATTTTACTAGATTTACATTGTTATTGTTTTCCTTATATCAGTGTACAAATCCTGTTTTATTTTCTTGTCATTGCCGCTTTTCGGATAGTTTAAATTACATATAAAATTTAAAAGTTTCAACAGCTATAATTACTGTATGATGACATGATTTTATATTTCATTATGAATTATTTTCGGTGCCAATGATCAGTTTAATGAATTTTGTAATGGCGCATGGTCAGTAAAGCGAGGCAGAGTGAGATCTAATTCTTCGCCAATTTGCATCGGCAGAGCTCAAGTGAGTCGTTCGAATTGTTAATCTATTTTACGCATTAACTATGGATACAATAATAATTTCTAAAAATATTTACATGGTGACAAGTATATTTGGTCACGCAAATAAAAATTCTAAAGTAAAAACTGACAAGAATTATTTGATTTTGTAGAAATTAAATTGTTATACTTCGATTATTATGTTGAGAACGATGTGGGCACACATGATGAAAAACGCTTAAAAAGATAGAATGAAAATTAAGATATGAAAAATTGAGAATGAACTCAGCTAAGATGTAATTACACAATTTGCTCTGGTTGTCCCTTTAAAAGATAATTAAAAATAATATTGAAAAGATGTGACTCGGCCAAAACACAAGAATAATGAATTATACTCGTTATTTTGTAAAAAACCATCTTAAACCGTCATATGATTGGCAAAAACAAACAATCCCTCAACCGATGTCTTGAAAACTACATCACTTTAAATAATACTTCCATTGTTAGAATTTCTGGTTTTCCGCGTCATTGCTCTTTTAAAATAAATCATTTTAGATGTCCTGATCGACTCTTACTCGCAAACCGCGTTTAAAAATTATCTGCCTTAGTTATTGTGAGATTTTTTGTGTAAATTTGAAACTAAAAGCTTTTTCTTCGATTTGATGTCATTTTTAAAACAATTCTAAGGCATATCTAAACAACTCAATGTTTGTGCCTGAACAACAAAGAGATTTCATTCGAAAGCTTTTATATTAAAGTCTTTTAAGAAGTCATGATGAGTTAGCAGCTGTTAGATCATTTTTTGCTTTAAAATTAGTTCTACTATATTTTATTTCTTCGAAATTTTAAAACAATTTTCGGCTACTATCAGCAGTAATAAACTATCACAGATTATTGCTGTATTGGAAGTTGTTTTAACAACCACATTTAAAGTAACTGAAGCAAGTCTGTTAAACACATCAGAATATGTAAGTTTTCCAGAAATTAAAAAAAATCTGGCGTGAATTTTGACCTGAAATATTATTTGCCAATATGCGTGCGCAAGTTTCTGGTCAACATCTGTAGGCCAGTCGACCAGACGTCTAATTATTTAAGTGAAAGAATAAAGCAGCTTAAATGCCGATGTCAAATCAAACAGCAAATGTGGGTCCTCAATAGCGCAATAGATAATTGAGAAATCGCACGTAATTCGTCCAGATGTCGCATTTAAAATAATTACTCTATGCAATGAATATAAATGAATGTAAAGCGTTAGAAATTCATGAAGCGTTGTGAATAAAAGAATTTCAGCCTAATTTTGCATGCCAAAAAAAGCATGTTAGTCTACTAACCTTGAATTTTATATTATGCACGAAAACGATTAAACACTCCTTAAATTTCTGTTTGAATTGACTTTCAAAAAATACACGTACGTTCATCTTTTGATACTTGAGATTAGAAGGAGAATTAAATGTTCACTGTACTTAAAATAATTTCCTTTTAACTTCACACAAAAATGATACTGTCAATTTTATTAAAGATTGCGTTCCAAAACTTTTAACGGAGAGAGCCCGAAATTTCTCTCGAAATATCCGGAATATAAACTTTTGTATGAAAAAATGTGAAACAAGAAAAAACCTGATATTTTATTTATTATTTATTTATACATATCATTTTATGATTTTTGTATAAATTCTTTATTTATTCGATTATAATATCATTATTAATCAAGAATTTGTCTCTATTACAGATTCTCTAATTTACAAGCCCATGCTTCATTACTATTTAATGTAGAGTCACTATAATATTAACTGTATATATCTTTTTATCTCTTGTATTAATTTTTTTTTAAATTTCACCAATTAGTTATTTTTTATATTGTTCGTATGAGCGTCTTCAGATTTTTTAACGCTGTGCTGATGATTTAATTTATTTACGTTTAACATACAAGATTGCATGACTGTTCAAATAACGCAATTGGTGCTTATATGAAATCACTTACCTGTTTAACCTACCTCATGTCAGTTATATAAAAATAGGTAGTTTATAATGAAATGAAGTATTTGCTGCAACGCTAACCACGAGCAATGAATAAATTTTATACTTTGCTCGCGTAATATATTGCTCAACTATTTTTTCCTTTAACAAAATTTGATATTGTTTTCCTTCATTGACTTCTACGAAGTGAGCTATAGTATCCTCAAAATAGAGCAATTTTTTTTAAATTTTAAATTTATAATATAAAACTGAACTTCAACGTGCTTACAGTTATCAACAATGGAAAATAAAAATGTAAGCGAATATTCGTAGATTGTTTAAAAATTTTCAAATATTTGTTTGATACTTTCATACCTTTTAGTGAAAAATGACTAGGTGTTTTTTGTACACTTCACAGATGAAATAAGTTTTCACTGATTCAAGCCATGTGGTCCTATCCGGTAGAATTGTCATCATAATTCAACGGATTGGAAAAAAACCAATTTTATAGAGCACAGCTACATTATTTACATCTTTCAACATTAAATTAAATAGTTCTATCAAAATGAAGTTAAGCATCGATGTATTTATTAAATTGCGGTAAAATGCAAATTGATTACGACGCGAACTGCAGAATAACTACACAACTTTAAAAACTAGAGTGCGAAATGTGAATTGTTTGTACCTCTGTAAAAATCTGCTCAATTCTGCCTAAAGATATTTTACATTTTGGTAATTTTCAAATATATTAGGTGTAAAAATATATCACGATCTAATGAAACCATTGGAAATTATTTTATTTATTAGGCTACAAGCATAGGTTAACTGCATAGTTTCTTTGCCATTATCAAATAAGTACTGTAATTCTTTAACCAAAAGAATAATATTTCCCCATAAAAAATATGAACTAATGAACATGATTAAATTTTCTTAAATATTTAATTAAAAAGAAAATTTACTTGTGGAAAGAGAGAAAGCAAAAGGGAATCGTCACAGTTTAACTGAATGTATTGTTTTACATTTCTTCTTGCGTAATAATTGTTTCGTTCATATAAATCCGATTGTATTTTTATAGATTATCTCTATCTTGAATTTAATACCCGTATTAGCTGTAAGATTTGGAGAAACTGCGCTTGAAATATCAATGAAATTATGAATGTCATTTTGAAAAAAAATTATGTAATCATGACATAATCGAGGCCAGCTTCTGAGAAAACTTTCATCTTTCCGCATAGTTTTTTCCAAATAATCGATTAACATACTCAATTTTGAATTTTTTAGTTTGCTACATTTCAATTCACTGTAGGATTGCAAGACTAGGCTGGCGGATAAATCTTTGATAAGTTTTGGTCTGTTTGAATGCTAGATCTGGTAAACATAATCAGAATGCAAAATCCGAAATTATAAGTTTACCATAGCGTAAGAAATTTGTTAAAGAAGAAAAAATGACTAAGATAGTGGTGGTACTGTATATAACTGTATATATAAGGTTGACGAAGCCTTTTTTAACTTAACATTTTATGTATGCACAATAAAGTTTTAGTTAATTACATAGCATTAAAATTTAACGTTACATAGATATTCATAAATGCGTGATATCCTAGAAATTAAGTCGCCTTTCGAAGTGTTTTATTTTAAACGCTGTAAGAATCAAATATTAAAGTAAATGTTTAAACGTAGTAGGGATGTGCATAAAATCATAATATTTAACAAAAATTCTTATTTCTATAAATTTTTAAGAATTACAATTTTACTGCTTAAATTATTTATAAATAAATTTTAATTATAGCTTACCGATTGGTAGAAAGATTCATGTGGATTGGTGTTTTTGGAGATTAGCAGATTTCAAACTTATTCAACAAAACTTTGAGAAAAGAATCTAATTTTTTGCTTAGCTGAATCTGATTTATTTATTTTAATATGTGTAATATTCCTTATAATTAAATTTATTATATATCATAACGCCTAATTTTATTTCACTAAGTACGAGATTAAAATTCATACTTTGCTGGTTTTAAACTAGTTTCCATTCTACTTTAAGTAGTATAATAAAAGTTGTAGTTATGATGTAAATATTAGATTACTGGTGCGCTATGAATGCATAACTTGATCTCCTCCTCCGTTGACGACATTGTGTAAATCATTTTTAAGATTCATCCGTATTAACGCACTATTCGCGCCTCCAAGACAGCGCGGAAATCAACATCAAAAGTAAATTCTCATGAACGAAGAAAAATATAAAACTTTAGAAGTATTTCCTAATTACAAAAATGACAGGATTCCTGGTCGCTTAGGACGCGAACGATGATTATAAATTCATTGAAATAATAGATGGTCCTACAGATATTTATAACGTTTTTTACATGGATATGTATCCGCTTATCTTTAAAATAATCTGTGTAGCATCGTTGCTTAAGAAAGCCTTCTAGTATCAAATAAATATGTCATTAAAGCAATAGTGGATATTTGTTAGGTAGTAAATGAAATACCGTCTGCCATTCCATTTATTCATCTAAACTGTCGTCAAGTATATGTATGGATTAGTGAGTTTATTTAAGTACTACTGAGTTGAAAGGAGATAAGCCACAATACTAAATGTTAATCAATTTAATTATGCTAATACAACTTTGCTCCAATAAAGTGTTCTCGAATAATAATTGGGTTACATGTTAAATACTACATTAAATCAAATTTGCGAATTCGATACAAGCACCATATAACTTTAATCTAGCCGCATAATATAAAAAAATATACGTTCTGACGTGTTCCGAATTATGACTGCAAAATGACAAAACACAATCATCCCGACAAAACATTATAAATATGTAGGTATGTTTGTGTGTATGTATGTATGTTTGTATTATGTATGTATGTATGTATGTATGTATGTATGTATGTATGTATGTATGTATGTATGTATGTATGTATGTACGTATGTATGTATGTATGTATGTATGTATGTATGTATGTATGTATGTATGTATGTATGTATGTATGTATGTATGTATGTATGTATGTATGTATGTATGTATGTATGTATATATGTATGTATGTATGTATGTATGTATGTATGTATGTATGTATGTATGTATGTATGTATGTATGTATGTATGTATGTATGCATGTATATATGCATACATGTATGTATGTATGTATGTATGTATGTATGTATGTATGTATGTATGTATGTATGTATGTATGTATGTATGTATGTATGTATGTATGTATGTATGTATGTATGTATGTATGTATGTATGTATGTATGTATGTATGTATGTATGTATGTATGTATGTATGTATGTATGTATGTATGTATGTATGTATGTATGTATGTATGTATGTATGTATGTATGTATGTATGTATGTATGTATGTATGTATGTATGTATGTATGTATGTATGTATGTATGTATGTATGTATGTATGTATGTATGTATGTATGTATGTATGTATGTATGTATGTATGTATGTATGTATGTATGTATGTATGTATGTATGTATGTATGTATGTATGTATGTATGTATGTATGTATGTATGTATGTATGTATGTATGTATGTATGTATGTATGTATGTATGTATGTATGTATGTATGTATGTATGTATGTATGTATGTATGTATGTATGTATGTATGTATGTATGTATGTATGTATGTATGTATGTATGTATGTATGTATGTATGTATGTATGTATGTATGTATGTATGTATGTATGTATGTATGTATGTATGTATGTATGTATGTATGTATGTATGTATGTATGTATGTATGTATGTATGTATGTATGTATGTATGTATGTATGTATGTATGTATGTATGTATGTATGTATGTATGTATGCATGTATGTATGTATGTATGTATGTATGTATGTATGTATGTATGTATGTATGTATGTATGTATGTATGTAATTAAGTATGTATGTATGTATGTATGTATGTATGTATATATGCATTTATGTATGTACATATGTACGTATGTATATAATTAGGAAGAGAAAACACACTAAATACAAACTGGATAACGACTGATTTATTTCAAGATTATTTCTTTCATATATATTCTAGGTTTTTATTTGATTATATTTCTAATTCTAGTTTGCAGTTTATTGCGGGTTGATTTGGAATTGCGAAAACGATTGTGACTGAGTGCGTATTGGGGTGATTTTCATTGTATTGTGGCGTGTAGGTTAAAATATTGTCATTCTGGTATTGATAGATTAAGTTTTGACCAAGTATTCACTCTTTTGAATGAAACGTTATCAAAAGTTTTATACCCCGTAGGCAGTCTTTCCTTTCGCCATGTTCTTCAGTTTCATTCCATCACCTTTGTAAAAGTGGAAGGTTTCCGGATTTCAGTGTTGATTGCTCAAATTTTTGAGCAATTTCAGTCACCTTTAGCGATGACTGTAATGCCGTTTACAGAGCTTAGTGTTCTTCATTTTGTTGCCAATCCGATCAAATGTTTTTTGAAGGCATATCCAATTTATTTTCAGGCTTTCCGGGATGCTATTATATTGTTGTTCAGTTGTGTAACTCGTAGTCAGACGATTGAAATGTTATGTTAGTGAAAGTTATGATTGTTTTGGCCGGGTGCTTGTTGTTTTATATAAAGAGGCACGTATATGCATAATAAAGTTTTTGACTTTGCTTTGTTTACATTTGAGAAATTTGTAAAATTGCCCGAATGTTTAGCTTCAAATATATGCTCCGAGGTCACTGATTTTGCTGGAGGTACCAAGCCAGTTTTAATTAATTTCTGCGGTAAATGTTGATAAATTGCTTTTGCTTGTGTGAAATATATGTGCTTCCACACATACATGAGTATTTGTAGACCATGAATGATCTGGAAAAAATTGGAAACTTATCCTTGTTATCCAAACTCATGATTCTCTGTGTGCTGAAGATAATTATAACGGCTGCACTGGAAACCTTCTCTTTTTGTTTGGTTTAAAACGCCGTCCAATTATTGATTCAGGTTGGGTGTCCTTAAAGGGTACGTTTAGGAAAAACTGTTTGATGGTATCTTCTGTAATACGATTTCTATTTGGTCTGACGTTGATATCTACGAACCACACCGGGAAGTTGTTCATTAGCAAAAATTTCCTCAAGCAGCCTAGTTCTTTCTCGATCCCGTGTTCAGAGCAAGTCTTCCTGATTCTGTTGGCTAGGTTAATAACTATGTTTCTTCTTTTAAATTTTGGCACACAGCTTTTGTGTTGAATGTATTTCCCAGCGAAAGTAGATTTTCCACATATTGCTAGTGTCAAATCAACAATTTTTTTTCCAGTGATTTGGATGTCAAAGCAGAGAAATTTGGTCTACTTTACTAACTCAAGAATGTCTGGATCGGCTCCATTAGTTTGCTTGAGGATTTTATACGGGTTTCCTGTCTCTCGAATGAACAATATTATATCATATACAGAGCTTTTTTAGAGTACACTTTGGTCAATTGTATTTTTAGGCACGTTTGTTCTGGACGGTGCATGAATACATCTGACAGGAGAGGTACAATGCAGTTTCCCATAGATCCACTATTATAATTCCGGTAATAGTTATCTTCATTTGTAAATTGTAGGTTTTCTTGTATATGATAATTTGAGGTCATTGAAATCATTTGCGTCTATTGCAAAATCGTGTAAATCGTTCTTAATTAGTTCACACAATGTCTTCGTAATATTTCCAGTTGAATGTTTGTATTTATGGAAAAGACGTAATATAAGTCCATTGTTTTTTCTAGGATGCGTCTTCGCTTTAGTTCATATGCTAGCTTCAAAGAGTCTTTAACGGTGATCGTGTTTATTATATTTTGCAGAGAAACTTAGCTGGTTTCTTTAGCGGTGCATTGATCATTTACGTAAAGGGTCGCTTCGGCGGAGCTTCTAAGGCTGTCACGATTTTATGAAATTTGATTTGCCTTACAAACTTGCGGTGGTAGCACATATATCGGACGTACGAATAAGCAATTGATTACCATTTGCCGCAGAAATTAATTAAAACTGGCCTATTGCCATCATAAAATTCAAACAAATCATGCAGCCAATTTGACGAATTGTTCAAATCTACAAAAACCGAAGTCCGAAACGTTATTATACATATACGCAGCTTTTTATATAAAAAATCAAGCACCTAGCCAAAACAACCAAAATTTTACTAACATTATATTTTAAACGACTGGCTACGAATCACACAGGTGGACAACAATGTACTAGCAGGCAGGCGTGCTCCAATATACATTTGAAATGCCTCAATAAACATTTGATCAAATTGGCTAAAAAATGAAGAAAAAACTGCTGCAAAAACGACAGCATTATTATTGCTAATAGTGACCGAAATAGTTAAACAATTTGAGCAATCAACACTGCAATCCACACACCCTGTGCTGTTACCTAGGTAACTGAATGAAACTGAAGATCTAGGCGAAAGGAGAGACAACATACGGGGCAAGAAATAGTTGTTAACCTGACAGTCAAAAAAGCGATCACGTGGTCAAATCATCAATTCATCAAGAATGACCAGATCTCAAATATCACTCTACACACCGACATATAAATCCAATTCATAATAACAAAAAGATTATTAAAGTACTACTTGAAGTATCAGATTTTAGGAAAAGACTTGACATAATTGACATCAACTCTACTTTCTCTTCACTCACCCATTTAAAAAAAGATACAATTCTAACTCCAATTCGTGGAAAGAAAAAAGTGATCGCCTTATAAATAATTTAGTAAGGTTTTACCTATGCCAACTAGATAAGTTGTTTTGATATCTAATGAAGTACTGCAGCATTTATGCACGTCCTTCTCGTCTTCAGTTTCGAAGTAAACTGTTATAATACAAGCTCAGTATTATTTTAATCCGGATTGGCACGGTAGCATAGTGGACGTGGTCACAGACCTCAAGGAAAATTTGCTTCGGATCGAGGTCTTTCCACAGCAAATTACGAACAGTACTTCAAGAGTTCTCTATAAGTATGAAATCGGGTTACTGGATTAATTGTCTGTGCTTTCTTATACAATGCTTAGTTCATAAAAACTAATTTATATATAAAGGGATTGATGTACATATCAAGTTCGCAATTTCGTTTTAAAGAGAAATCCCCATCGCTAAACAACTAAGTATAGTTTGTATTTTTAACGATACAATTTAATTTTGAATAAAATTCAGTCCTTTAGCTTTCATAAAAAGACAGAACCACTGTCGGTGAAAATCCTACCGATAGATAATTTGGTTTCAAGCCATACAATGCATTCCCTACCACATGGGATCTGTTCGTTGTTATTGACTCTGGTGTCTTGTTACGTAAGAAGTACACAGTGTTTTGCCTAGTACCAAATTAATCAATCATATATTTAAGTTCGATTAACAGGTAGGCTATTCTTACGTTAGAGGACACTTATAATTAAGCTCAAGACATTGTAGGTATGAACTTAATAGATGTGGAAAAGAAAACCAACTTATCAGACTCATATAGGTGTATTAAGACTGAGTCCGACTTGGCGTTTATGGGATTCTCATTAACTAATAGGGTTGGAGCCTCAGCAGTCCTCAAAAATTACGCCATTTGCATTACACGTGGTGTTCACCACTAGACGAGATCTATCCTCATGAGGTAATCACCACATTGATTATGGAAATGTTGATGAATTAAAATAGTTGGGCATTCGCATTATATTCCATTGTATATTTTTGTTTAAGATGTGCAAAAATTGCAAATGAAATCTATCTACAAAATTATGGCTTCTTCGGCTTCTGATGTATCATAAACCTTAATGTGGAGTGAATTTTCCGTTTACTGCTGTTTATAAAGCTTACGCTAACTTTCGTTCGCAAAGAAAAGCTTTTTTATCAGAAATAATATTTTTCTTTATAATTTTCTCTTCCTGCAAGGTCTGTTTGTAATAATGCTCCACTGCAAAAAAACTATTTAAAGAAGAATGCATATTGTTTATTAATTCTTATTATCGGAAGCCACTCATGTAATTCATTTAATAACAATACAACATGTCATTGATTTGTTTTATTTCAAAATGTTTCATCAACATATTTACTTAATCAACAGAAGTCAATTTTTTCTTAAATTCGACCAGAAAATACTCGATATATAATGCCTTTTTCCAATTTTGTATCCTTAATTCTAATTATCCTGATAAGTTTTACACGTAAAAGTCATAAACTAATCTACTTGATTTCGCAAAGACATTCATTGGCTGCTTGACAAAAATACCAAATATTTATTTTAACTATTAAAATTAGGCACTCTTTGATATAATCAACCGAAACTCGCTATATATTCACTAACAGATACGATTATCCAATTCAACTTCACCTTATTTTTCATTAATTCAAATTTGTAAGCTTGAGATAAATACCAATCCTATTATTGTCTAACCAGTAAAACAAAATAGAAACTTTTGTCAGTCACATGCACTGTTGCGTTTTCATCTTTATTATTATCCACAGTGCACGACGTCCTTATATATATATATATATATATATATATATATATATATATTATTTGTGAGTGTAATAAAGTTAAAAAATCAATGATTTAGCGGGGTGGTGGTAAAATTTTTTAAATCATGGTTGCGTGGTTGAAGCAAACACTGATGCCATTGTATTTAACCATTCTTCGAAAAACCGAGCTAGACTACGGTCTGTCACATGTGCCGAAACATTTCGAACTTCAATGTTTATCATCAGGGTACGGCATAAAACATACTAGCGAGGATCAATTCGCAGTGCATATAAAGGGATATCATATGGAATATGCGGCTTTCAGCTCGTTTACTCCCTCATACATTGTACTTGACAGTAAATATCAGCTGCAAAAATTCTGTGCAGTCAGAATCATGAACTTTTTAAAATTTTCGTCACATTTATAAAAGTTACACAATTAAACAGTCCCTGATTGTTTGTTTAAAATGATTTATTCTTTAAATCAAGATGAAATTGCCTTGTATGAAATCAAATGTTAACATTAAGAAACAGCATAAGAAAATGATTCTTGCCTTTATTGCAATTCAATTACTGATAATTTCAATTATTTAGTACATTTTTCCAATTATGTTAAAAACATTACTATATAAGACATATACATTCATCTCTTTAAATCAAGTTTGCGAGCTTGAAGTAAACACCAATCCAAATGTTTTTAACCAGTCGTCGAACAACAACCAAATACATACATCGATCATTTTTGCATTTTGACCTGCATGGAGCCATCGCAATGGCATTGAATTATACCAAGTCCAGTAGTCTTGATTAAAGCTAAATGAGGTATGCTAATTTCTAAAATCAGCTAATATTACTTAATTAAATTGAAACTTCGAACTTCCAGTAAGCTCTGGTCACAATTTCAATCAATTATACAACTTAGTTAAACGCCAGGCGTTTATAGTTAATGGCAAATTTACCGGGGTCTTCGGCATTGCTAGAGAACGACGGAAAACCGACTGCTTGCAAGAAAAGCGAATTTTGTACAATATAAGACAAAACACCGCTTATATAGGTGGGAGCATTTTATTGATAACGGAACGCTATTTCTGCACTAATTACTCCAAAATATCGGTAGATTTTCAGGTGGTCTTCAATGCAATAATTTAAAAGAAGCTGCGTATTCAGGAAACAATCATTTCAGATGCCATTTTAACGAGGTGAATATGTTAAACTTCCTCATGAATAGTATAATTGTTTAAAAAGAAAGAAAAATTGCAAAACATAATTGATGAAAATTATCTGATCTATGTTGTGACTAACACAGATTGAGTTCCAGTTGTTCTGTCTCTTGGAGATATTTCAGCAGCTTTGGTGGCTGCCATCATCAAACCACCATTCATCAAATTTTTTTTTTAAATCCAACTAATTAGGCATGTCCGAAATTTTCTCAAGCCATACCATATATACTTCTGACGTAAATTTCACCCGCTAAGTGCTTTTCACGTTTGTGTATGCATGTATGTATGTATGTATGTATGTATGTATGTATGTATGTGTGTGTGTGTGTATACCTAACTGCTATGTTCATCCAGCTAAATGAAACTGGATTGGTTTGCACGCGTCAGAAAATTTGTTTTATACTCATCATGGGAAATGACGCAATTGAGTTTGCCACGCATTATAGTGTGTAAATTCCATCAAATAAGATACAATTTTTATGATCTCATGCCAAGTTAAGTGATAAAATTGAGAAAACAGAAGAACCATACTCGAGTAAAATCTCACTCAAAACACTCAAGTTAAACTTAGGACTGGCTTGTTTGATAACAATAGTTGTCATATGAATAAATTTGCGCATGTTATTTATGCGTGTATACATAAATATCAGTACGTCACATTAAAAGAATTACTATCAATTCGCTTACCTGCGACATCCACAAAAAATTATTTGAAAATCAAATCAAGTCAAGTAAAATACTTTGCACAATATCTCCAAGTAGGTTATGTAATATTTCAGAATTCCAATTTAATTCATATTATGAAAAACCCTAAATATCAGTGGTGCATTTCTGGCATTTAGCAGAACTTGGATTCTACAATAGAATACCATTGAATATTTACTAGGAATGTCTGAAGATTATCATTTTAAAGAAATTCTGACATTGAGGTACCTATGAAAATTAAAATCACATCAATATCGATTAGTTTGATTTCTTAATAAACTTCACGAAGTACTAATTAATTTTAATCCCAAAAATTTTTCTTTGGTAGTAGGTTAAAATAAAAACTTGTTTTATTAAAGAATAACAAAGTTCTAGAATAAGGTTTATGTCTGCATTTGGCTTCAACTTAACAACTATATTTTATTTACATTACAAAAATAATAAAAAAATTGCGCAGTTTCAAATGATTGACTATATCTCTCACGATTTTTCATCTACATGAGCAGCAAGCAATAAATATTACAGGTAAATTTCTATTATTCATAGCTATATGTAAAAAGAATATATTTTTAAATGGCTATTAAACCTGTGACTAGCTCATTACCAAAGATGAAATTAAAATTTTCCCTCAAAATAACAAAGATACAAATTAAGCGGAATAACAGATACACCTCTAAACAAACTTGAATAATATTAAACAATCATTGATTGCGCCGGTGGGGGTTATAATTCTTTCAACCAAGTTTGCTAGCTTTAAGAAAACACTAATCGCCTTTTATTTAACCTGTTGTCGAACAACATAGCAAAGAACTTGAATACTACCGACATAAATAATGCTTATGAAATGAAGATAAATTTATTTAAAGCTTAGTATCGCAAAGTTAATTTATTAATTACGTGGCGAAACTGAAGTAGCAATCAAATATGCACTAAGTCCTATGTTCAACGAAAATTGTGCAGCTTGCCACACACCAATTTTAAACTATTTCGAACATGAAAATGATGCCATGCTTGACTATGCCTTCTATTAGTCAACAGGTTGATTGAGTGATATTTATTTGTGTGCACCTTAGACACTTCACAAAACTCGTAGTTATTGCAACATTTGCTGATGTGTAGCTCGTAAGCACTCATAGTTATGGCAACATCGACACTGATTAAAATACGTGGAACCTCAAAACCTGTGAAATGTGAACAATGCTCATTTATTCAATATGACTTGACACAATTTTTAGTGGAATTGGAGTGTTTTAACGGCTCTTGCTGATGCGTAGCTCGTAAGCACGAAAGTTACGCGTCAGCGGGATTACATCATATTCCTTACAGTTTTTGTTGCGTCCTTGTACTCCTATTTGAAAAAAACATCTTAAATTAATTTAATTAGTTAATACATAACAATCTATTGTGCATTTCCTTGCATATTTGAATCATGCTTTTGAAAATCTACAACAATGTTGACTTTTCATTATTCGAGAAAACATGATTAAAGGTTAGGGCTCTCAATCTAAGCTTATTCCAATTATGCGTATCATGAACGAAAACAGTCTGGTAGGCATAATCTTCACAGCCATACAATTTGAATGCATTAATAAAAAATAAAATGACTAACATTCAAAACAAGATGAAACCGAACAAATTGGCGGTTGTTTAAACGTAAAAATAGCTTTGGCATCTAGAGAAAAGTACACCTTCAAAATGAATAGTTATCATTACATTATTGATTTTCCTCTAGAGGTTTAGTTTTAACAAAAATTAAATTCTGTACTACATTTCTGGTTGAATTCTCAATAACGGTCCTAATAATTGCTAGCGGTTTGCTTAAAGTTATCAAAATCACGGCAAATTTCTGGGTGAACTTTAAAACTAAATTAATGGATTTAAAAGTAATATGAATAATAAGGAAGAAGCTGGTCTACTGGATAAATTGCCTTTGCTACATTATATAATTCTTTGTTTATACTGACAAATTTATGTACAGAATGTAACAGGTGCTTATATCAAGATCGCAACCTTGATTTAATTCAATTAATAATAACTGCCTTTCCTTCAGATTGCATGGCCAGACATTTAGCTTTCCTTTACTTCAAATAAATCCAGTCCCAATTTACATATTAATTTCTAAAAGGAATATGCTACTCTTCGTAATAAAGTTTTAAGTAGTATTAATATTGATTTTTTTCAATTTTAACCATTTTGGAAATTGAAAGACAAATCCATTAAGTAACATAAAAACCAGATACATAAAACAAATTTTTAATGCTTAATTGCAGTGAAATATAGGCACATTTTCAAATTAATTTTATTACTTAGGCAAAACCTGTGCGGATAATATTTACACTATATTGCATTCTTTTGTTAGATTACTTATTTAAAACTCCTTAATTCTTAAATCGATTCATATTTTGATGAACCCCAGCGGATCTCTTTTACAGGACCGCGCGGTTTGTAGTCATGGAACACAAAAGCCCCAACCAAACTGACATAGAATAATCGTGAGATTGTTTTTTTTAAATAACGGCTAAATTTATTTGTTGGGGAATTAATTTTGGTTAGAGGTTGCTGATATTATTTGCATGATTTTCCTTCGGGTTACCTTAATTGGCACTCATAATTCCGCAGTAATCCAATTGGGCCTCATTTTCATGTACGCGCTGTGTTCACCTTCTTGATGGCAGGGATTTGATTCGTCCTGTCACATCAGAGGTTTCCACACTATTCCTATTAACCATTGGAAATGAGGGTCACCCAAATCTTGGTCGTATAAAGTTACAGTGCTTCACTTCCTTCACTTTCGTCAGTAATCTAATAACACTCGAATTACTAATCACAAGGCAAGATTTAAGTGTACTGACTGTTTTTAGATTTTTTATGAAGATACTGGTAATTTAGCATCGAAACTCCATACGACCAGGAATAGATCACCTATCATTTCATTGGTGTGGAAGTCTTCGGATTGACGGTAATATTCAGCCTCCTGATATCATGATGCCGAACGCGGCGCGTACTTGGAAATGAGCATCAATCGGACCATTTCGGAACTATGATTGATTTTCAAAAAACCACGAAATAATATCGTGTATATGATAGCTATTTATCTCGTGTGCTTGTTTGTAACTAACAACCTAATATTTTGTTAACTCTAATTTGACGATATTCATTTGCATGAATTGCTTAACTATTATTTACTTGGGCACTTCATAACTTTAGCGAAAGCTATGCCCATCATAACATCAATAGCGTGTACGTATTTAGTCGACATTATCCGTATTCATGCCCTTTTGCTCTATCATCCAAATACAGGTTAATAATGTAGCAATTATATTTAGCATTGATGAACATATATATAATGCAAGAATTGAAATTTAGAATACGAATCCGTTTTTTGCTGGTGAATTTTTTTGAGAACGACTTGGAGTGTGTCTTTGAGGGAAACAACTTATAGGGTTGATAAAAATATAAGCAGACCACAGAATTTGTTTGTTGTCAACACTTAATTAAACAAAATATGCGTCGGAAATATTTGATTCATCAACACCCTCTGCAAAATAGTGGCAGATGCATGGCTTTAAAAAATTCTGCATTCTTTTTCGTCTTTACGATCAGCGTACGTGTCTAGATTTGTACCTTCATTTTAGCATCATTTTAAAAGTTTAAGCAATTCTAATAGAATGCAACATAAAACATAATTTAGATTAATAACTGCGCACTCTTATGTTTTCTGCTTAGTAAATTTATTGATTTTCAATACAATGTATTTAGCTGGACAATATAACAGTCACTCTTCATAGTCAGTCAAATTAAAGGACCACGAGCCTGTCTCTGTTAGGCCACACGTGCGTACTAACTACGAATTCCATTGAGGTTGAACCTCTTGAAGTCAGTATTCAAAAAAACAGCAGACCTATTATGAGTATACTCACAGTTGTAATTTTCAACATTAAAATATTTTTAGCGCTAACTTGGAAAAATCAGTAGATACTTGGAAATTATTTCCGGTCTACCATAGCGTTTTTTTCTTTTTATTCGAATTTCTATGAATTACAATGGAATGATCTTACATTGCATGTCTTTCATTTAAGACGAGTAATTGACAAAAAGTTAAGCGAATCATTATACGGTCTTGGGAAATAATTTTAATTTTGATTTAAAATTCTTTTAAGCAAGCGTCAAATGCGCAAAGGTTGAATTGATGCACATGGCATTAAGAAATATTAATCAGGTTATACCACGTACTCTGTATTCACTTTCGCGTAGGTTCGGTTATATTTAGACTTCAATAACACCTGCTTTAAAGTAGACGGCTGGCAAGTTGAATGTGTCAAAATTTGAGCCACAACAATATTGATGTTGAGTAAATAAACCTAGCTCGGAATACAATTTGATAAACGAATGCTTATGTAGATTTGTTTCTGTTTTGCCATACCATCTTTCAAAATCAGTTTTATACAATGTATAACCAGTATTTAAGTCAATGTTGCGATCTTCATGTAGACACCTGTCCCATTATATGCATACGTTTTCCAGTATAAACTATGCATTGCATAATGTAGAAAAGTCCTTTAATCCAGTAGACCAGCTTTGTCCTTATTGGGATCTCTTCACGTTCTGTACAGAATTTACCGCCAACCTGGCTCGAACAAGAGCATATAAGGATCGCAGTCTGGGAATCTATACACTGCGTCACACCTTCTGCAATTTAAAGACGATTATGCTTCCAATACTAGTTTATGTTTTTGTTAATCCCTTCTTTCAGGCGGAACTTACTTTTAAACTCCTAAAAACTGAAGTTTTATCTAGCCATTCATATTTGCCATTATACAAATGTTACCATGCCACTTGGGGAAACCATATTGAATTGAAGAGTAAAAACAGGATTTTGACTATATTTGTGTTTTCAGTATAATCCAAATATTGCATCAGTTAGCAAAGGCAATTTATGTAGCTGACGGGTTTCATCTTTATTTGGGGCACATCTAAGTATATCCGGAATATGCTCGGCCGGCATATTTGTATTTTGAATTTAGGAGCCTATCCACTTCGCCACCTCTGTCTCGTAAAACACACAATGTTGCGTCCTTTACAAACTTATGCATCTTGTAAGCTTTTTCTTCAGGTGGAACCTATTTGGAATCTCGTATAACCTGACATTCTAAATCGTTCTGTACATGGCAAATACATGACAGTTCCTGATAAGTTCTGAATATGGACGAAAACGGTCTACTTAATAAATTTCATTTGCCACCTGATGCAATGTTTAGACGATAAGACCAACATATATAAAATCTAAATCCTGACATTAGACTTCAAATGAATACTACGTTCACAATTGGTGCATTATTGAGGGTGGCTTTTTAGAATTTCAGATTTTTGGAGATTTTAAATACGTTCCACCTGAACGAAAGTACAGTCAAGCAGTAGTTCAGTATAGCACCTAAAATTGCGTGTAATGTGGGGCAAAGGTAACATAATGGATTGAGAGCCAGACTGTACAGCAAATGTTCCTCGATTTGAGCCTAGTTCGTGGCAAATTCTGAACCGTATACGATGAGTTGCCAATATTAGAGACACCGATCTACTACATGAATTTGCTTTGATACTCGATGCAATTTTTATTTTATACTGGCCACATGTATATACCTTTTTTTAAATTGGGAACATTTTTATCTTTTAAATGACGTTGTATAACAATTTCTCACGTATAAATGTGTCTATCTAATATTGATTGTTCTGAGCAAGCTATTAGAAACATAGTTACTAAGAAGAAAGAATCCATATCTACATGAAATAAACATTAATTCTACATGTATAAAATTTATGCAAATTGGAACCTAAAAATTTTTTCAGAATGTTATAGTTATTTTGACCTTCATTTTTAATAGAAAGATCAATACCCTTTCACACGCACACAAACGGAATTCAGCACTGTTACTAGAAAATGAGATATTATCATGTATTTAAAATGGTAATTTCAGACTAATCTGCGAAAATGCTTTTCCTTTTTAAAATAAGATCTCTTCTTTTCTATTTTTGTGTACATTGTCAAAGAAATATCTCATCTATACAAATTTACATGCCACAGCACATATACATGTACATCAATTCAATGTATGACTGTGAATGTGTCAGGTATGACTAGGTATTTAATTATGATTTTAACAATTACCGACCATAAGCAAAATACTTAAACATAAATGAAATTAAACTTAGAATTCCATTCAATTTTAGTATTCTGTAGCATTCTGAACGAGCTGAAAGACATTGAACCAACGTTC
The DNA here is from genome assembly GCA_029291075.1 of Eudiplozoon nipponicum. Lineage (NCBI taxonomy): Eukaryota > Metazoa > Platyhelminthes > Monogenea > Mazocraeidea > Diplozoidae > Eudiplozoon > Eudiplozoon nipponicum. The sequence continues at coordinate 56,633 of JAQBSW010002473.1, read as the reverse complement.
AAATGTTTCCTTCATGCTCAAAGTATTATCGCGCATTTTACCTTTGTACTATATAGGCACGAAATAAATTTCAGGTTGAAAGATAACATTTTCGTTCATATTCAAATGTTGTAAAATAGCAGCAATACATATTATATATATATATATATATATATATATATATATATATATTTATATATATTTATAGTCAGTATATATTAAACACATAAATTAAATTCAACAAGTAGACTAGGTTTGTCAAATCAGTGTCTTTCTCATCCACATTACTATTAAACATCATGAATATATATATATATATATATATATATATATATATATATATAAAGATTTTTGTGCGTACTGCAAATAGTTATATTATATGTATTTACTTATTCGATATCCTGCTTATGAATTCTTAATAGTAGCAGTTTGCACTTCGCTGATTGCACAGGTGTTATTAACAGCTCCTGAAATTACCCTCGTATACTAAGATATACACAAATCTCTTTTCATTCCAGTTGCAAAATAATTTCGATGATGTCGAATGAAATTCGAAACGCTTTGATGTCTGCGACTTGCCAGAGTTCCTCTGTTGCGCGATTGCATGAATGAAATAGGATTAATTTTTATCTCCGTTATGCAAACTTGATTTAGAAAAGTATAATGGAATTTTTTGAGTATTTTGGTACAGCTGAATCTAAGAATATCTTTTTTTTATGTGCTTAAAATACTACACAACTTCAATCAATTTCATTTAAACTGTGTCTTAAATGCCAGCATACGCAGAAAATTAATATCAACATTGAACTGCATACCAACGCGAGAATGTTGCAAGTACGAAAGATTTCACCGAAATTGAGGGAAGCAAACATTCTTTTTGTGCGAGTTAATAAATATTGTGAGATTGATGTTCATCCCGAGACAGAAACTTGGTTAAAATATTTCTGATTCTACGCTTTATATTTTTCGTGTAAATATTCAATTAGATATTTTAAAGTCTAATAAGCTTATTAAGAAAAATTAAATAAAAGTATCATTATGTTGACGTATTTTATTATTAGTCCATTTCCAAACAATGATTGTTTATATGGATTTCTATAAACCATTGAGCGCTCTTTAAATTTTGGAAATATCGCCCTACTTTCGCCCTTGATTTATTCGCCTTAATCATTTACAAAGTTTAAGTCTTATTTTTAAATAAATCCACAAATTAACCAGTCTAGCAAATTCAAATAAATGCCGTAAATAATCAGCATTCAAGCATTATTAATCGGTTTGTAAGACACTTTTTAAGATATACACATAAATTTTAATAAAACTAACGATAAAGAAATAAACGCGAAAACTGTCATTAAGTAAACTAGTTTAACTCTGCGCTCTGTCTGAAAATGGAATTTGAATTGCCCAATAAACGTTATTTTGGTCGAACAGAATCCTACTCATTTGAAGACTCATCATAACTTGTTTTTTAAGGCTTAAATGACTAGTTCGGTTTTACATTTTTCATTACGATTATTCGAACCATACTACATTTAATCTTTTTACATTCTCTCTTGTCTCTGAAGGAAACGGTTGTTTTACAAGTATGTAGCCTTATCAATATGACGATACCTCAAATCTCATCATGTCTACTTTCGGATCCGTTCTGCAGTTTTAACTTTTTAGGAAGATCAAGCTTTTAATCTATTACTCTAAACATGCATTGATACTGGTTACTGATTTTTTTTCTTGCACGAAGAATTTAGCACTTTTAAGGACTGCATGCTCACATCAGCAATTGAAAATTTTCTAAATTTGCTGATTTTCTTAATTCGGTAAATAATGTATTATTCCACTCATTTCTTATCACTTCTTCAACATTCAAATAATTCTTTGTACATAACAGGATCAGCGTTATGTGCAACATATATTCAGAAATGTATAATCTCATATTTTTTAATTATACATGTTTTTTTTATTTAAGAATTGTTACCCATTTACGAGTAAAGTCATTGCGGTAGAGTATCCTATATACTGATTGCTAACTTGGCCGAAATATCTTATTTTATTTTTCAACAATATAGAAACTGTCCTTGTATAAATTCTGGATAATTTCTTAAAATTACTGAAATAACACAGACTAATATTAATTTAAAATAACAACGAGGATGTACACAGAATGATCAAATCATGACAGCATTATCGAAAGGTCTTTTTAGCATCAAAGTCTGAAATTTTTAATTTTCATTTTTGACATCCTATCAATAACAGTGAAAATATTGCACGTTAGCAATTGATCTTATTTTGCTTTTACACACGTATAAATTTTGTGAAATAAAATTGAAAATCTAACGAAAATCTGTTATGTATTAATTCTAAATTTCCTCAACCAAGATTCTTATCTATCTGAGACAGATGACCTGAAAGGCCTAATAAAATTAGATGTTTCTTTTTTTGCGAATCTGCACATCAATGCAACAGCTCACCTGACATCCCAATATCTGATAATATTCAATAAATAAACTGTAACAATTTATGTGTAAAATAAGGGTATAATCCAATGTGAAATAGATTTACTCATTTAAGCCATGAAAAATCTTTTTAATCTTACAACTCATTAAAAGAGATTATAATGTTGCTTATCAATTTCAACAGCAGATACTTCTAAAAAACAGCAATAATAAAAAAGATGTGTGTAAGAGCAAAATTAACAAAACATTTATAAAAATACTACAACTAATATTACTACTTTTTAAAATAATAAAATAATATTATTAATAATAATAATAGAAAGAAGAAGAATTTAGAAGAAAGAAGCATTAAAAGTAAAAGAAGAAAACGATGATGAAATAGAATAATAATTATAATATTTCTAGTAACATTAACAATGATACTACTAATATTATTACTACACTTAGTACAACAAATAATGATGCTAATACTACTATTACAATTTCTGCGGCTACTACTATTACTATCAAAATTATAACAACAAAAAATCTACTACAACGAATACTACTACAAATGTTTCTATTACTATTTTTGCTACTTATAACAATAATAATACTAGTAGTAATGCTAATACTACTACTACTAACAATAATAATAATAATAATAGTAATTATTATTATTATTATTATTATTATTAATATTATTATTTTTATTCTTATTGTTATTATTAAAATATTAATATTAACAATACTAATTGTAATTACCATAATCAAGGTTGCGATCTTGATATAAACACCTGCCCCTTTATGTACATAAATTAGTCTGTAAGCACTAAGCCTTTTATAGAGTTGAAAAAGTAGTCCATCCAGTAAACTGGTCTTGTCCTCATTAGGAACTCATCACGTACTGTCCAGAAATTGCTGCGGACAGGGCTTGAAACTGAGCTCATCTGATTTGGAAACTCGTTCTCAACTACAGAGCCACCCTCCCCTGTAATAGAATCCTACGCCAACTTATGCTTTTGGTAAGCTTCTTCTTCAGATGGTACCTATTTGGAATCTCCTAAGACGTAAATTTCGCAATACATCTGTCCACGGCAAATACATGGCATTACTTGATGTGTTCTCAATATGGACGAAGCCAATCTACTAGGTGAATTGCATTTTACACCTCAGGCAATGTTTAGTCGATAAGAGCACATATATAGAAACATACACCTGACATTCGACTGCAAGTTAGCGTTACGTAAGAAGAAAAAATAATAATAATATTAATAATTATAATAATAACAATAATAATTTTAATACCAACAACAGCAAGAACAATTTCAATGGTAATATTAAAAATAATTATAATTATTATTAATATTATTATTAATATAGTTATTATTCTGTTAATAACAACATCAGTTATTATAATAATAATAACATAAGTAATCGTAGTGACAACGAAAAAGCAAAAAAACAACAACATTATTATTGATAATAATAATAGCAATAACAACAATAATAATAGTAATAATAATTATTATTATTATTTTTTTTTTTTAGAATAATCATAATCGTAGATATTTAAGCTGCCAGATTTTAATTGGGATAGAAATACATATATATCGTGATATATACATGTAAAAACAGTAAAAGGTTATACGTGTTATTAATGCTGATTGAAAGAAAATATAAAATATTTAGAAATTACATGATCTGTGTTGTGACCAACACAGTTTATTTCCGAGTAATATGTTGTGGTAAATATTTCGTAAACCTTTCTCGTTATCCTTTATCAGTGCACAGTACATCACAAGTCTTCGAACAAGCGCAAGATTTGCGTATTTCAAAGATATTTTATGTACTGTGGAAAAATAATGGATATCAAAAAAAATTTCCTAAATATTTACATCGAAAAATAATTCCGACATAATCTAAGTTATTCACAATAGAGGACAAGTTATTTTGAATATAACAGTTCAGCTCAGACCATTATATTTAGTTGAAATGTTGGTTTCATAAGAAAACGAGCATATATTTTAAAAACCATAGAAGCTTACGAATTGGGAAATTTTGTTGTTTAGCTGCGACAAAGACACAATTTGGCAAGAGGTTAAATACTTTAAATCAAGTTTGCAAGCTTGAAGTATAACTTACAATCCATTGTATTTAACCAGTCGTCGAACAACGCAACAAACTACCTAGCTGCAACGCACTGTTATGTTGTTCGACGACTGGTTAAATACAATGGGATTGGTGTTTACTTCAAGCTCGCAAACTTGATTTAAAGTATTGTTACCACCACCCGCGTAAACAATTATTGTTAAAAAGCAAGTTAAAAGATGTAATGAGAAACTTATTCATGGCGTCATTATCTCTATCCCTAACTTTGAAAATTAGGACAAGGTAAGTGAATTAAATACTAAGGATATTTTCTTTTTTATTGCGATGTATAATGTTCGTTCATGCAAGGATTAAAACATATTTTGCGCATTTTTTTATTAACATCATACGCACATGTTTTTGTTCATACAAATTTAATCAACCGTAACAGCTGCGTTCTTTAGGACCGCGCTCAATATAGGCCACAAAGGACCAAATTTAGCAGCTTTACCTGATGTTGAGTGGAAACCAACGTCGCGTATCACCATATTTGTGCTAATCTTCATCTTTCTCCGTACAAATAAATTTGCTACAATCATAGTTTGCATGTATTTAATTGTGTTTAAAATCTTATGCGCACAAAAAATATCCTGTGACTAACGGTATATTTCTTTAAATCAAGTTTTCGAGCTTGAAGTAAACACCAACCCCATTGTATTTAGCCTTTCGTCGAACAACATAACAAAACTACGGCCAATCGCAGGCACTGCCGCGTTTCGACCTTCCATGATCATCATCAGAGTACGACGGCAAACTGACTAGCGAGGATCAAACTAGAGATGAGAGCCGTAAATCTAATTTTGCTTACAATATATATGTAATGCGGTTTGATCCTCGCTAGCCAATTTGCCGTCGTACTCTGATGATGATCATGGAAGGTCGAAACGCGTAAGTGCGTGCCACTGGCGTTAGTTTTTTTATGTTGTTCGACGACTGGTTAAATACAGGAGTGGTGTTTACTTCAAGCTCGCAAACTTTGTCCAAAGATTATTTTCCTACCCACTTGAATCAATTATTGTTTAACGGTATATTTGCTGTTTTTGGACGACTGGTTATAAACAATGGGATTGCTGCTTATAAATTGCAGAAAGCAAAAATTTTCCCGAAATTAGATAAAGAGAGTTACATGAATAAATCTGGTGTATTTTGTATATATTGTATTTTTAATGTTTTTACCACTCTAAAACTAAAATAACCTAGCTGAGTAGATATATTCCATCCTGCCTCATGAAAAACCAGTTCATTCTTGAATTTCGCTAGTTAACAAATATCAATCTCTTGATTTCCATCTAGATTTTAATGGACTTGATCAATTTCTCATATTTTACTGTGCATATACAATTGTCCTAGATTAAATTATTGCTTACATAAATACTGTTTGGTGCGGAGAACTAATATATATATATATATATATATATATATATATGCAAGTATGTATTAGGTGTTGCGAACCTACTAACAAATTAGTTCAGTTGTGACCAGAAGGATAAACCAAAAGCAGCATGAATGGAAAGTAGAATCTCATGCACATTCGTTTTGTGCTTGCTGGCGACTCACCATTAGGAGCCGGTATTACACCCTTTAACCACTATACATTTGGGCGAGTAAAGTGGGATAATTGGACGGTACAATCTACTAGACGAATATGTAAACCTAGAGTAGTGAAGCTAACATCATATAAAGTCTCGAAAATGCGACTTCCGCTCTAACTCACAATATATAATATATATACCGAGTCTGTAAAGGATACTAACACCATGGCTATTGTGTTAGTAACCGATACCAACATTGTAATACCGGAAAAGTACATGGTACTAACACTATGGTTTCCGAGTCGGTACATGGTACCAACATGATGGATATCAATGTATGCTATAGTTCATCGAAATTGAGAATTACAACAATTTCTGAGCACCTGTTACTCCAGTAAATCCATACACTCTGGCCTTGATCGATATCAGTTATCACATTTCGCGGTAAGCATGACATCATTCAATTCAATATATAACAGTTAAATACTGTTTGTTGCGAATATATATGCAATTATGTATTAGGTGTTGCGAACCTACTAACAAATTAGTTCACTTGTGACAAGAAGGATAAACCAAGGACGGCATAAACGGGATGTAACATCTCATGCACATTTATTTCGTGCTTATTGGCGACTCATCAGTGGGAGCCGGTATTACGCCCTTTAACCACTTTACATTTGGGCGAGTAAAGTGGGATAATTGAACGGTACAGTCTACTAGAGGAATGTGTTAACCTAGAGTAGTGAATCTAACAAAGTATAAAGTCTGGAAAATGCGACTACCACGCTAGCTCACAATTTATAATATGAGTATGGATTTACTGGAGTAACAGTTGTTCAGAAATAGTTGTAATTCTCAATTTCGGTGAACTATAGCATACATTGGAATCTATCATGATGGTACCATGTACAAACTTGGCAACAATAATTTTAGTACCACATACCTTTTCGGTACTACAATGTTGGTATCGGTTGGTAACACAATAGCCATAGTTTTAGTATCCTTTACAGACTCCGTATATATTTTATATAGTGTGAGTTAGCGTGGTAGTCGCATTTTCGAGACTTTATACGATGTTAGCTTCACTACTCTAGGTTTACACATTCGTCTAGGAGATTGTACCGTCCAATTATCCCACTTTACTAGCCCAAATGTATATTATTCAAAGGGCGTAATACCGGCTCCTACTGATGAGTCGCCAATAAGCATGAAACGAATGTGCAGGAGATTATACTTTCCGTTCGTGCTGCCTTTGGTTTATCCTTCTGATCACAACTGAACTAATTTTTTAGTAGGTTCGCAACACCTAATACATACTTGAATATATATTAGTTCTCCGCAACAAACAGTATTTAACTGTTATATATGAATTGAATGATGTCATGCTTACCGCGAAATGTGAAAAATGATATCGATCAAGGCCAGAGTGTATGGATTTACTGGAGTAACAGGTGTTCAGAAATAGTTGTTATTCTCAATCTCGGTGAACTATAGCATAAAATGATATCCATTATTTCGGTACCATGTAACGATTCGGCAACCATAGTTTAAGCACCATATACCTTTTCGGTACTAAAATGTTGAGGGGATTTTACCGTCATATTATCCCACATTCCTCAGCCAAATATATAGTGGTTAAAGGGCGTAATACCGGCTCCTAATGATGAGTCGCCAGTAAGCACGAAACGAATGTGCATGAGGTTATACTTTCCGTTCATGTTGTTATTTGTTTATCGTTCTGGTCACAACTGAACTAATATGTTACTAGTTTGGCAACACCTAATCCATACATAAATTATTCCTTGTCGTTGCTTCAAAAATACCTTTTAATTATAAAATTCAGAATATAAGCAACAGACTTCTGCGATGGACGTGATACAGCTTTGGCGAGCTTCTGCATATAGTCCCAATTTCTCAGATGGAAAATTTATTTAATCATTTTGGTAGAAATTCGAAAAGAAAATTTACTGCTATTCTTCAATTGAAAATTTGTTAGTTATATGAAAAAATATGCATGCCGTTGGCGGAATAATTTGGTTGGCAAAACATATTGAAAAGTTGTGTCTCAAGCGGCCAGAAATGTTCTATGGGGACATATTTAAATCAATACCAATTTGATGTTTTTGGTGTGAATACTTGCTTACATTTTCACGTGGACTTTATTGCAATTGAAAGTCAACTGGGCACGTATGCTTCGGAATCTACCGCCCTAACCACTGAGCCACCCTGCCGCACACTACACACAATTTTTAGTCATATACTAATTAATTTAACTCGGTTAGTTTTTTCTTTTTTAGGTGGAGCCCATATGGCATCCATTTAGACCCAAAGTTCCAACTAACTGGATGAATTTCCTTTGCTACACTATATAATTCTTAGTTTATGCAGGCAAATTTATGTACTTAATGAGTCAGGTTTTTATATCAAATTCGCAAACTTGATTATATTAAATGTTATCACCGCTCGCGCAAACAATGTTCGTTTGTATTCAGACTTGATCTTGTGGGACACTTTCTATTGGTTCCAGATGCTAATATATATTTATGCTTCATTTGAAATCCATTATTTTAGATAGAGCATCTTCAAAATGGTCACTTCATTTTAGCAAATTACATTCTATATTTTTATGTTCGAACATAGTGAGGTTGAGTTAAATATCCATTTTGAATCAGTTAATTGAATGAAAGATTTCCAATTTATAAAGAGTGAGACAAATTGTTTATAGCCAGCTTTTATGTCAATTGGAAAAGAAACAGTGGTAGTTTTGGAAAAGATATTTGCAGAAAAGTTACATAATCAAGAATGCACCTGAATTTCAGGTCGACTCACTCATATAGAATGAAGTTTGGAATTCGTGCGTTTTTAATAATAAAGGGATTAATGTTTTGCTATTTTAGGCATAGAAGAGACGAATTTAGAAGATTAAAATTAAGTATTTAGACTTAATGCTAGCACATTTTAAGCAATATTATCCTTAATGAAGGAATTTATAAGATCATGGGATGTAAAGCCCTTTTTGACCAAATCGAACTTAATTAAACTTGATTCAAAGATAATGTTTATACCTGATTCGGAATTTGAAATTAATGTGAAAACATTGGCTGTAAAATATAAAATAAAACAATTTTAAAGCCAGCATGTACGTAAGGCAGTCTACTTCTAAATCAAATCGAAATGATCGCAAAATTTGAATACATCTGTTGCTTACGACGTTAAACGCCCTTTTCGTGATCATGTGTATGTAGGAGAAAACATGTGATCGATTAAAGCTTAATTGGGAGATGGTATATCTGCATGTAACTATGGTCACATTAATTTATTAAATCTGGTTTGTTATTCATTAAAAATAAGTCAAACGGTAGACTGGGATGGATGTCAGCAAGTAGAACTCTCCTCGCGTAAAATATTGACATGATTACATAGGCAGTCGCTTAACAGAAATCTAGTGGAAATGTAATGAATTCTACACTGGTTGAAAAATTATGAGGTCCAGTAGTTGACGCAGTAGTAGCAAAGTGTAGTAAACGCTTAAAAGAATAGAAATAATTCTGAACTGGGTTTATCCAAATTACCTGATCTTTGTCGTGACAAACGCAGGCCGAATTCCAGCTGTTTCTCTCATTGAATTGTATTTTTAGCATATGGTGTTTAGAATTTTTAGTTCGAGAGACTAATCAAAATCCATAAAATTCATGAACGTCAGAAATGAAGTCTACTTTTAAGCGTACTTGAATAGGTATGCAGATAAAGTGTCTAAATTGATTTCATTATAATGCAACTTTTTTTAAAGTCTTTTATTTTGTATAAATTTTATAATTGGTAACTTCCGTTACAATTGTTGGGCGTTCATGCTAACCAATGCTACTTGCATTCTTCTAATATTAATCTATTCTGAGTTATCAAAAGTTACATTGCTTCAGTCACTTAGTTCTTAAGAGTTTCATCGTCCGATTTTAATTGTTTCTCTATCGTGTACTTTTTTTGTATTCTATTTTTTGCTTGTTATCTCTTGGAAAAAATGTCGTAATTTAACGTAAATTTATTTTTATATCCATAGCTTTATATTATCCATGGTTATGTTTATTGATTTGTATTTTCATTTCATTCGAAAATGTTTTGCTATTGTTATTGCTGTTTACTGGTTGGTGCATTATTTACCTGTATGATATTCTGTCTACCGTTTTGTGGGCTAATCATAAGTTTCTGTTTGCAATCTATATTTCAACCTAATGTTTACGATTCATATTCAGACGAACTTCTAAATTAGATACTGTTTGTGTCGTAGAATTAATAAACTGCGCTTTTATTCAAAAACCTCTACATTTTAATTACCAAATTAATAAACAGTACCGTCTAATTTTCCCGCATTCTTCACTCAAATATATAGTAGGTAAAGGGCGTAATACTGGCTCCTAGCGATATGTCGCAAGTGAGCACGAAACGAATGTGCACGAGATTATACCTTCTATTCATGCTGTCTTTCGTTTATCCTTATGGTCATATTTGAAGTCATTTGTTATTTGTTGCGCAACACCTAATACACAATTTTATATTTCAAATATTTATAACTAAGGAAAGGCATACCTGAAATGTAGGCGATATAATATGTGTGCGTTTAATTTGGTAAAATAAAATGTATAAAATCTAATAATAGAGTGATTATAGTTCAAGATAGAAGAAATAAACGTGAGCATAAATAAATGAATAAGACAATTTTCGTTTAGCCATTGGGTCAGTATGTGACAGTGGTTGTTGGCTGATCGAAAACAAGGATATAGATGACCGCAAAAAGTCGCTCGAATTATCATCCAATAAATATATATACTCAAAATTATCCGAGTGAGTATCATAAATCTTATATGATGCAGAATAAATAGTTTCAAATACATTTCCAGATTTTTCTGGGCTGCAAACGAATATTAGGTCACCAGTTCCTGTAAATGATTGTGTCTGCCTTCGTTTGATTTCTCCTCACTGACCTGGCTAGTATAACAATTTCAAACAGGCCATTAGTCAATGCAATATGGCCTTACGAATCGCAGAGGCCAACAAACCATCATATCAAATCCAGACCAAACAGGTCCTCCTTTCCTAGAGAAGGATTGAGACGGCTTGTTTGCTTACTCCCTATTAGCCTGCCCGGTATGAAAATCTAACTGAATTTTCCCAGCCATTTTTATTTGTGAGCTAGGTTCTCTCAAAAATTTTCAACGGTTCAGATTTTGGCATCATTATTTGTTTTGGTTAATAAAATTATTCTCTACAATAACAAGAATTTCTAAGAATCTGCTGGTAGAACCATTAGCTACGAGCCTTTGGTTATTAGGCTGAACATTTATACGGTCCAGATTGACAACGACAACCCAGCTGGCAGGTTGTACTTTTTGGAAATAAGTGGTTAATATTACAAGGGAAAGCTTAATGTTCTCGCAATGCTGTGCCAAAATGCTTCTGCTCAGAGTTTCATCTTTTACAAATCTTACTAACAACTTCAATCTGTTTTATTTATTTATGCCGATAAAGGAAAGAAATAATTAAAATGTAGTGTTACACTAAATTTGGACATTGAAGAAATAATCCAAAATGTCTTTATTGTTTAACTTTATCTTTAAAGCAAATTTGCAATTGTTAACGAAATTTTTTTTCATTATAATCAAGGTTGTGGTCTTGATATAAGCACCTGACCCATTACTTACATATGTCAGTATAAACTAAGAATTTAAACTTAGTTTATACTGACATATGTAAGTACTTAATAGGCTAGGTGCTTATATCAAGATCGCAACCTTGAATATGATAATTTTTTTCACCGCCCGCGAAACTAATGTTCGTTTAATTATATGAATGTTCATTTCAATACCACTTCTCCATGTAGTGTTGTGTCTGTTCAGTAATGAAAGATTGGGGATTGTTAGTCGGAAATTTGGGTATAAATGAATACCATATGAGCTCCACCCAAATGAAAATTAGACTAACCAAGTTACATTAGTTAGTATATAACTGAAAATTGTGTGTAATTTATTGTGCGGTAGGATGGCTCAGTGGTAAGAGCACTAGATTCCGAAGCAGACGTGACCAGTTTAGAGCCCTGTCCACAGTAATTTCTATCCAGTACATAATGAGATCCAATTAAGGACTGAACCGGTCTACTGGATGAACAGGTTTTTCTACACTATACAATTCTTAGTTTATACTGACATATGTAAGTAATTAATGGGTCTCTTGCTTATATCAAGACCGCAATCTTGATTATAATAATTTTTATCACCACCCGCGCAACCAATGTTCGTTTAACAATTACGTAAAAATCTGCCATGTATGAAATTACAACATGATCATTAAATACAGGAAATCGAGTTTTTGACTGCTTCAATTATTAAGTATGGCTAAATGTTCTAATGATTAAATTTTAGCTATCAGACAATGATCATATCTCCAGTTGAATAAATATAAATTTTTGTTAGTGAATGATTGAGCAATTCTGAATTTTAACCGATGTTCAATTTTGTCAATTATGCTTCTTTTATTTTATATATAAACGAAATATTTATTGGAAATAACAGTACTTATATTATTAAAAGTGATAGTAGTAAAAACATTAGCAGTAGTGGGTGATTCATGGTATTATTAGTATTGGTAGAGTTGGTTTTGATACTAGTAGTAGTAGCAGTAGCGATAGAAGTTGAAGTAGTTTAAGTGGTGGCTGTGGTTGTGGTGTAATTAGTAATTAATACAAATAGTAGTATTCGTAGTCGTAGTAGTAGTAGTAGTAGTAGTAGTAGTAGTAGTAGTAGTAGTAATAGTAGTAATAGTAGTAGTAGTAGTAGTAGTAATACTAGTAGCAATAGTATTAATAGTGGTGATAGTAATATTAGTATTATTAGTAGTCGTGGTGGTATTAATAATATAAGTATCATTGTTATTAGTAATAGTTGTAGTACTAGTTACATGATTGCGTTTTGACGAACGCAGTTGTTCTCTTTCAATTAGTAATCGGCTGCCTTTATCGGCAGCCTTCTTCAGTTGCTCCGTCCTCACTAATTTAACAAACGAAACTAATGAAGCTTGCTTTGGATAGCAAAGGCGGAGCCAATGTTTCGTTTATGGTATTCACGGTGTTTCCAGTGGTGGAGAATATATTGCGTGTAGTGAGGTTGCATTGGTGGTAGCGTGTGGAGTTGGTAACATTTTTGTTCTTGTCGTTGGTGTTTTATTCGATGTATTGGCGATTTTTGGGGTGCTAGGTGTACATTTGATGTTGCCTTTTCCGGAGTTTGTCTTCTGCATTAGAGACTTGCTAATTAGTAGAATAGCAGAGGCTAGATTAGCTTCTCCAGCGTTCACAATTCATGATGGAACGCGTGTATCTTACTCTGCCTTAAATAACGTGTGCACAATGTTTCTTTGCGTACTGTGCTATCATACACTAACCAATCTTGGCTCTTGGTAGTTAACAATTTTTTACACATTTGACCACTGTTGGTTAAGAAGCGTTGTACATGTAAATTACCAACAACGAATAAACAAAGCTGACATAAGTTGACGCATTTGTGGATCGGTTAACATGTGCTCATTGTTGGATAAACAAAGAAGACACCATCAAAATCGTTGCCTCGAGCATATTTTATGTTTGCTCACAATTGGATTGATCAGTAGAGCGTTATATTCCCAGCAAGAACCAGATTGCCGTAATAACCAAAGTGAAATGACTTTGACAATGCAGAACCAGATTTTCTAGTATAGGACGCGCTTGTCTGCCACATCGAGTCCACGTGTGCATAATAGTTCTTGGTTAAATACCGTCTACAATATGGCATTGTTTTGAGCTCAGTGGCGATCTTGTTGCAGATTTCGAGTGGAATCATGTTCTTAAATTTCTTTTATGCGTTGGGCAGAGTTATCTACGATATGTGGTCGTATTTGTGACGCTATCCAGCAAACACCGTGAGGAATTTGTGCTGCGGACGTAACATCGGTTATCTTTAAAGCGTTCTTGACAATAATGGCGTTGATTAGAGGTCAATGTCTCCTCATTTCTGTATCATCTAGTTAAATATTCTTATATTAACTGAAACCTCATACTCATAATTCAATCTTCTTTAATTAATTTAACTTTTTTTTAATTTTTTATTTTATAGTGTTTTCTCATGATTATGTGACAGTTAAACATCGGTTTCTAATACCTTTTCTGTGACGATGATTCTCAGTTGTGTTAGTATTGGTGGTATTGCTGAATTTTTCGTTATTGATTTATTTGGTCGTGTCAGTGAATTTGGCTCTGGTTTTTGTATTGTTGGTGGTGTTTCTGGTTTTCTTAATGTCATTGTTGTTGTAATAGTTCAATGTGTGCGTGTGTGCTGATGATATCGGCATCGATGATGGCCTTAAGGATTATTCTTTCGTTGGTGGTGTTGCTTACTGTGTTGGTGTTGATGGTTTTGACGGTGTTAGTGCTGCAATTAGTGGTTTCATTACTGTCGTTGATAGTAATATAGTATTGGTGGTGGCACTTTTGGTGTTGCTCGGGTTTTGGTCATATTGTCGGGGTTATTATTGGCTTTTTTGTGCAACGCTTTGTTGTATAAGTTGTTAAAATTGATGGCAAATGTTTTTTGGTGCTGGTGGACTACATTTTTATATATTTTAGTGTTTTTGTTAGGATTTTCTATATGTTGCCTATGGTGTTGGTGGTTGTAGCTCTCCTATTGTTATCGGTGTCACTAATACTGTTTTTGTTCGTGTAGGTTTTTATTTTGGTCGTTGGGTTTTTGCCGTTGTTGCCTGTGGTTTTGATTATTTTGTCTGTATTATTGTCGGTGTTGCTGGTACTGTTTTGTTGGCGACGTTCGCGATTTTGGTGATGATGTTGGTGTGCTGTCGGTCATTGCAGTTTTTCTACTTTTGTTGTTGAAGTTGGTCGTTTATTTGTTCAAATTGCTATTAGTATGAGCAACGTTTGCAATTTTAGCATACATTATTTCGTTTCGATATATAAATATATAAATAGAAGTGGTATTTTATGTATTAATAGAGTATTAGCAGGAAAATATTTAATAGTAATAGAAGCTGTTTTAGTAATGTTTGCTATTGTTGAATGGCTAGTAGTATTATTATTGAATGTAGATTCGTATTTAAAGTGGTACAAATGATTCTGGCAGTAGTAGATGTAATATTATTCTTAGTAATAGTACTTGTGATAGTTGAAATATAAGTCAATTATGAAGTTTTAGTCTTATTTTGAGCATTTATTTCATATTTTGTGTATATATATTTTTAAAATATAATCCTTGAATAATTATAGTAACAATTTTCAGGCTTATTTTAAATATATAATTATACACATACAAACTAGCACTTGCACACATTGCAGCTTATATATAATATATATATATATATATATATATATATATATATATATATATATATATAATTTATGCATCATTATTATTAGTAGTCCTAGTATTTTTATTATTATTATTATTATTATTATTATTATTAATGTGTATTATTATTAGTAGTAGTAGTAGTAGTAGTAGTAGTAGTAGTAGTAGTAGTAGTAGTAGTAGCAGTAGCAGTAACAGTATCAGTAAAGTAGCATTAGTAGTAGTAGTAGTAGTAGTAGTAGTAATAGTAGTAGTAGTAGTAGTAGTAGTAGTAGTAGTAGTAGTAGTAGTAGTATTAGTAGTAGTAGAAGTAGTAGTAGTAGTAGTAGTAGTAGTAGTAGTAGTAGTAGTAGTAGTAGTAGTAGTACGATTATTATCATTATTGTCATCGTTATTATTAAAATTATTATTATTACCATTATTATTTTTATTATAATTATTATTATTGTGTATGTGTAGTGTATGTGTATTATTATTATCTGTTTATTACTCATTTCCAATGCTCGCATAAATTTTATTATTATTATATATCTGGTCTTTATAATATTCTCCAAAAGTTAAAGAAATGATAGTGGTCTCAGTTTTTTAATAATAGTAGTAATAATAGTAGCGATAATAATACTAATAGTATTACTATAAGTTAAAGTTAAATATATGTAGTGTTAGAAGTTGAAGAAGACGCATTATTTCTAGTTAAATTATTTGAAAGCTGGACGTACCTAAATGAATTGTATTTTTATTGGTCAACCTATTGTTATTATTAGCTTTATTTTCATTGGTTTATATATTCTTTTTGCCAAATTTTATTTTCGATACCTAATGCGGACTCAAAACTTAATGTAAACGCATCATTTTAATAAATTTTACAAATGGATTATATGCTACCAATGGATATGTCATCATTATAAATAAATACAAAAATGGAATTTATTCAATTGAGGAGGAGTTATAATTATAGACTATGATTGACTGCCGTTGTAAAATGTTTGCCTGATATTTGCGAGTAACTAGCAAAATAATCTGAAATAATGATAAATGAATCAAGATCAAAACAAAACAAATCAGTCTCGTTTATAGATCATAAGATCTGTAATATTGAAACAGCCACAAATTCGGACTATAATGACCCTAATTCTGGTATCCATATAGCGACAGGGAGAATGGATAGCAGCCAGGTTGCTTCTCAAAAATTGCGGACTAATTCAGAGAAACCCTGTTCAGAACTCGCAAGAAATCAGAAGAATGTAGTTGTACCACATCGTCGATATGGCGTTACACAAATGCCGAACTTGTCGGAGATCAATCCGTTTCAACGATTAAAAAATGAAGCTAATCTCCTCTCTGCAATACGCACAAAGGACACGAATTTTGCGCGTGGATCTGTTCGCAGTAGATGCAAAGATAACCACAGTACATATCGTAAGCAGAATTCATCTGAGTGTAGTAGACCCTATACTAAACAAGTTGGAGATGAAGATGATCGTAGCGAAAAAACATCGCAACTCCAAAACTTTCGTTACAAGTTTCTAAGTTTAAGAAATTTAAGTTTGAGTGCGCAATTTCTAAGCCGAAATCAAGTCGACCTACCATCTAATAACGTGGTCAAAGACAATTCTGCCAGAAAGAAAAGCCCAGATAGGTGCTCAAAGTCGCAAATTCCAAGAATACTTATCAGTAGAGCTTCATCGTGCCAAATGAATTTAATTGCAGACACGAAAAATATTTTTAAATCAAGTGAGGAGGATAATAATAAAATTTGCCAAAAAACGACAATTTCAGATTTGTCACAGGTATTGACAAGGTTTAATTTATTTTCCTATTTTCTCGTAAATAACTTGAAAACTGAAATTCATATCGCTGTTCAAATTTTTCTAAATTAGTTTTAGAAGATTTATAATATTTAAACTTTAATGAAATTTTATTATAGAATTAATAATACATTATTAATGTACATACGTCATTTATAAAGTCCATGTTTTCGAATATTGCAAAGTATTTTTTATCAGTAAGAGTAAACACATTTAATATCCAAATGGGAAATGGCAGTTTTACTTAAACAAAAGGCAGAAGCAAAATACGACCTTCCATTTATATTTATATCCTACGTTTGCATTTAATAATTTTCGTGGCAACTAGCTAGATTTATATTTATACATATTTCTCGTTTGACGTTTATTTCTGGTTGATTTGTTAGTGCAAATACGTATGTGTCTTTTTGCGTGTAGAGATCTTCTTCGCTTTATTTATAAGTGACGTTTGACATCTGGTCAATCTTTTATTGATGGATTGAGTTTGAACTAAGTCTTCGCTTTGTTGGCGGTACCGTTAACGATTGATTTTTCTCCGCATGTTGTTTTTCGTTTTACCTCTTTCGTCAGTTTCATTCTGTCAACTTGGTAACAGCGCAGGGTGTGCTGAATGCAGTGTTGATAGCTCCATTTGTTGTGCAATTTCTGGCGCAGTTAATGATGGTAGTGTTGCTGTTTGCGTAAATTATTAGCCCTATTAGTAAATACGGAATCGTTTAAAAGATTTTTTTTAAACTCAAGCATGAAGTTTACGAAAGTAAATTAGTTTTTGATAATTTTATGAGCATACCAAATATCTCGATAAACCTTAACTACACAAAGGTGATTTGCCCGTTGGGCACATGTTGTTTTCCAAAATAATTAATAAAATCTTGGCAACAGAATTTCTGCGAGTTGCGTACACGGGCTGTTGCTTTGCACCAGCAGTTTTGCAAAGATCCGATTGATCACCACTTTCCAAGTACGCATCTGTTTTGTCTTCGATCAGGCTGGATGCGTTTTCGTCCCTTTCTTCCGATTTAGGCTTAAATCTGTTATTGTGCGTATTTTTCGTGTGTGTGTGTGTGTGTATAGTGGCCTGATGATGGTGCTGGATAGAATGCACCGAAACGTAGCCAGTAAACAGAGTTTGTTTAATTAAACGAACATTGGTTGTGCGGGTGGTGATAAAAATTATTATAATCAAAGTTGCGTTCTTGATATGAACACCTGACCCATTAATCACTTACATATACCAGTATGAACTAAGAATTATATAGTGTAGAAAAGGCAATTCATCCAGTAGACCGGTTCCGTCCTTATTGGGAACTCATCATGTACTGGCCAGAAATTACTGTGGACAGGACTCGAACACCGCATTTCCAATGGTGAGTATGAACGATGTTGAAGCTTTCGGAAGAAAGGGACGAATTCGCACCCGGCCTGATCGAAGACAAAACAGATGCATATACTGGAAAATGGTGATCAATCGACTCGTTGTGAAACTGATAGGGCAAAGCACCAACCCGCGTACGCAACTCGCGGAAAATCATCAAAAGCTTGTCAAGTTTGTGCTCTTCAATTCACATGTACTGTTGATTTTTGAAAGTTCGGTGAGTGAATAGTTCTTTCTGCACGCTGCTATTATGTACTTTCTCGTGGTGTAGCATGTTGTTATTCGTTTAAAACACAATGTGAAAAAATTGGACCGTTACACATATTAGAAGTCTGTGAATTCCCATGCAATTGCCTGTTCCGTTTTCAGCTGAACAAGGTTGCTTAGTTACACACCTAAATTTTCTCTCGTGATATATATAGATGCTAGTTTTCGAACATCTTTGTCAATCGACCGCTCACTACACCGAATATAGACAAGCAACAAAGCAAGTAAAAATGTCGTTCAAACAGCTTCATCCGTACCTCTGACACTTTAATAGGAAGGCGTGGGTTTATATATATACGTCTTGTACTCTTAAAAATTCAGCGCTGGAAGTATTCTCTGATGCTTTTTCCGTAGTTTGTGTAAGTTTTGAACTCAATATTTTGCGGTGTGTAAGCATTCAGGTTATCAATGCCGCGTTTTGCGTACGGTGCCTACTTTCCAGCACCATCATCAGGCAACACAACACTGATCACAATAGCAGATTTAAGCAAATGTGGTAACCTCGTTCCAAAACCATTCTATTTATATATATTTGACTCAACACTATTTTAATCATAGAATTTGTCTCAGTATAACTAAACTAGCAGACAATCATTACCTCACCTTACATCATCTCTCGTATGCAGAATATTTTAGGGGAGAGAGACAGTATCGAACCTTTTGTTATTTGTTATAACTGTATTGCTACTATGTCACGGTAATCAAAATTTTAAAATGCTAAAACTAAAACCTTGACTATCATATACTGTATTTTATTTAAAGCCGGGAACTCTAATGTATACAATGGTGTGTGAGGTATTGCGCGCATAGCAACAAATTAGTTCAAATATGGAGCAGCAAGTTACGTAGATGGATGGAGAGTGAATGTTATAGCGACGTTAGGTGAACGATTAAAGAGAGAAAGATAGAGATAGACTGGACAACTAACGTTTTTCAAAAAAAAAATCGTAAGGACAATGCGACGTTAATCAACTATCGGAAATAATTGCATAAGAATATTTGCTCATATGACTAAAATAATTCATTATATCTATATACATATATATCTAAATATAATATCGTAACACCTTTATATATATATATATATATATATATATATATATATATATATATATATATAAATAGAGAGAGAGAAAAATGACCATTGATAATTATTAAATATGAATAATTTTTATTCTTATTATATATTTATTTATTACGTTAGTCACACCTTATATCAATATATAAAATACATGTCAATATGTATAAAAACATATATATGAATATAAGCAACAGTATGAGACCAACATCCCTAATCCTATATATATATATATATATATGTACATTAGTAATAAATATTTATTAGTTATGTACCCTTATATTAATATATAAAATACATATCAATATGTATACAAAACATATATATATATATATATATATATATATATAGCAACAGTGTGGGTCCAATATCTTTAATCCTATCTATATATATGTATATATATATACGTTTGCATATTTCTAATAAATTATTATTTTACTCTTTTCTTACTGTTTTTTTTATTTACCAATTAATCAAATTGTATATTTATTTATTCACACCTTATATAAATATATAAAATACATATAAATATGTATAAAACATATATATATAAATATAAGCAACAGTGTGAGTCATATATATATATATATATATATATATATATATATATATATATATATATTCAAAGTACACTTTTATGTGAAAAAATAAAAAGAACTTTTATCGGGTTCAAGAACGGGTTCATTCTAATTTTCTTTTCAAGTTTGTAAAAATATTTCAAATAGCTAAGCACACGTTTACCAATATCAGTCTGTACTAAATCACATAAAACTTCAGGTTTTGTAAAATTTTCTAATTCATTTAACTTACATGTTTTGTCTTCCTTCATATCAGCTGGCAAAAAAGATCAGAAATCGTATTCTTACAAAAAGACTTTACTAATTCAGTACACATCATACATAATCGATTCTTCCCGCAACATTTCTCAATCTTGTTTCAATCATTCAATTCTGGAACATTCTAACCTTGTTGGCTTTCTTCGATTGAACCGTAAACTAGACTTGCGTAAACTGCGTGCCAAATCTCCTGGGAACCATAATTGCTTAATACACTCATGATAATGATCTTTCCAAAATAAAGTTCTTTGCGCTCTAATTTTTAACGTCACTAGATCATCTAGTGTTTTAGAAGATACTCTTGGAATGCAAGCAGCAAGAAGAGGAAATGCGAAAGCAAACATTCCAAAAGAATATATATATACCATATATATATATATATATATATATATATATATATATATACATGCGTGTTTTTGTATATGTACGCAGAATTAAATAACTTATTAAAGCATTACATTTTGTTTCATATGTACTTTAGAACATAGAAACTAAAAATCTTCCATTGACTATGTATAAAATGTACAAAAATAGAACTGTTTGGACGAGATTGTATCAGATAACATATAATTGAATTTGTTTTGAACTACCCTATTATCGATAGCCTTTTGATTACATCGGAAATACGAAGGCGATAAGTTGTACGAGATTTACAAGATTTAGTTTTAATCTAAGTATCATGTATGTTAGAAACGGAAACAGCTTTTCTGAGCTTTCCCTACCTATTAATCTTGCTGCACCTGATTTTGTCGTATAATGAAATCCACTTTAATGTCGCCCGTCTGTCGAGTTAAGCTTTAAGACCACAGTTTTCAATTCAGAAATCCTGTTTTGTCGTTTTTAGGACAGAGAGAAATTTGAAGTGGCCAACTATAGCTGTCTGTGCCTAGACGTCTCAGTAGATCAACTAGCCCGTTTGGTTAAGTTTAGATTATTAGAAACTGAACAGCAGGTAAAAGTAAATAATCCAAAATTTACAATTCGATCAGTTCTATTTAGACGCTTGTTGCTGTACCAAAACCATGGGACCTAGTTACGGAACCTAGATTGTCTTGTCAGGAGGTACTGCTTAAGAAGGTTCATTACACATCCTGCTTGCCAGGCTATCAATACCTATCACGTGAACAGATAAAAGTTTAGGATGAGTGGGCTAAAAATCTTGTACCCGGATAATTTTAATTGCGATGTCACTCATCTAACGACATTGCACTTCATCCACACTAACTGAGGGAAACTTGAATGGGCTAAGTTAAATGTGAGTCCAATAGTAAAAGGGGTCCAGTTGAAAGGCTCAGATGCTGTGCATTTTTGACAAAGGCTCTTCTTTATGACTTTGTGTTAAGAAACTCGTTGTGTGTATGTATGTATGAATGCATGTATGTATGCATGTATGTACGCATTTACGTTTGTATGTATGTATTTATTTATGTATGTATGTATATATGTATGTATATATGTATGTATGTATGTATATATGTTTGAATGTATGTATGTATGTATGTATGTATGTATGTATGTATGTATGTATGTATGTATGTATGTATGTATGTATGTACGTATGTATGTATGTATGTATATATATGTATATATGTATGTATGTATGTATGTATGTATGTATATGTATGTATGTATGTATGTATGTATGTAT
Organism: Eudiplozoon nipponicum; assembly: GCA_029291075.1. Classification (NCBI taxonomy): domain Eukaryota; kingdom Metazoa; phylum Platyhelminthes; class Monogenea; order Mazocraeidea; family Diplozoidae; genus Eudiplozoon; species Eudiplozoon nipponicum. The sequence continues at coordinate 34,147 of JAQBSW010002473.1, read as the reverse complement.
GTATGTATGTATGTATGTATGTATGTATGTATGTATCAATGTATGTATGTATTTATGTATGTATGTATATATTAATGGATGTACATACGTACTTAGGTGTATATGTATGCATGTATGTATTTATGTATGTATGTATCTATGTATATATGTACATATGTATGTACGTATATATTGATGTTTGTGTTTTTGTATCTATGTATGTGTGGCGTATGTTTGTATACATGTATGTATGCATGCATGTATGTATGCATGTATGGATGGATGGATACATGTGCGTACATTTGTATGTATGCATATGCGTGTATTTAATTATATATTTATGTATGCATGTATGTATATATATAAGTGTTTTATGTATGTATTTATATACATACATACGTACATACATGCATACATACATACATGCATGCATACATACATACTTACATACATACATACATACATGCATACATAAATACATACATACATACATACGTACATGTGTGTATATCTGTTTTTTTGTATTAATGGAGGTATTTATTCATCTATGTATGCTTACATGTATATTTTTATGTATGTTTTTATCTAAGTATGTATGTGCATATGTATTTATATATGTATGCATGTATTTAAGTACAAATATATGTAGGCATGCGTGCATGCTTGTGTACCTGACTATGGTATATATATATATATATATATATATATATATATATATATGTTCGTGTATAGGTGTGTATTTTTAAATAAATGTATGTTTATATATGTATGAATATATGTGTGTATGTATGCCGGTATGTGTGAGTGTATGGATGGATGGATTTATGCGCATATGAATAGATGCACATATGTATGTTCGTATGTTTGCATATGCTTGGAATAATGTATGTACGCACGTATGTATGTATGTATGTATTTCTTCATGAAGTCTACCTTTTAAAAGATTGTGATCCCATCCAGATTACTTGGTTTCAACTAATATAATTACAACAATGATATTTCAGCACACTGCTTGGTATGTATTTTTCAGTTTATTTAACTAATTTGTCCTCAGAAAGACAGTTTCTCCATTTGTTAATAATTTATGTTTATTGAAATGATTTCTTTTGCATCGAAATAGATTTCTAATTCTCACGAAAATAGTATTTCTTCTTTTTATTTCTAATTTTTTGTTAAAATTATGTTTGACAAATTTTTACTCTAATTTAACAATCAATATTAACCTCAGTTGCTAGAATAATACATGACTGTACAGTAGGCTAGTTACTGCAGTATATAACTACCATGTATGCACATAGACGATTTTTTGTGTACGCTTATAATTTACCGTTTAATTATATACATAGAGGCCAATAATGTAGCGTCTTTGTTTAATTGGATAGGCATGAATTTTCACACAAATAAATTCATGCAAAAATTTAAGGTTCAAATATTTTTCGGTCTGTGCCGGGGATTTTGAATATCTTAGGACTATATTCAGCGCCGTTAGGAAGAAGGCAGGAGACATGATAAACAAAATTATTAGGCTGAAGTGAACATGAATTCGTGCCACCCATTTTAAAATATATATTTAAACAAATAACACTAATCACATAAAAGGTCGAATAGATTTCTTTTCATTCTAGTCCACAATTACTTAAATATGTTAACCTCGAAATGTAAACATTTTTTATTAACTGAAATAATTAAGAACTAACCTAATGTGAGCCGAAATTTTCATGGGTCATCTTAAAGAAATATCACTAAAAGAAGTAATTGCTAAACACTACAAATATATGAGCTATATAAATGCCATTTTCTTGCTCTAAAGAATATGTTGTTATTACGAGCAATGCGTAAACATTCTAAAAAGCGCATCAAGGAAGCAGTTTCAAACCATACAACGAAAGAAACGATTTTTTACCTGTCTTGAATTTGGCTCCATAAACGGAGGTTTATGTTAATTTAAACTGTAACATTTAATATAATCTGGATTGTTCTACACATTTCCAAAAATTATCGAACTAGTTGACACGGAGTTCAAAGTTGATGAGTTGATTCAATGTCTGATGACCACCCTGACTCATTGATTCAGTAAACCATAAATGAGCTAGTCATATACGAATCAATGAGGAATACTGACCAACAGCCAGATTTATGCGAGCAGAATTAGCACGCAAGGGCTTTGAGCCTGAATTGAATGTAATACATTAATCTTATAAACACTGTATTCTGCTTCCATTTGCTTTTTGTATTTTTCAAGAATGTAAAGACATATATTGAAAAATAGTTAAGATGACAACGAAGATGTACTTTTCTTAAGTCTGGAGTAATTTACATTTATTTCTATCCATGGTAAAGGTAATATGAATGAAATTTTAACTCCTATCCTTATAGAATGGTCAAAAATATTTTTATAACTCTAGAAAAACTAATTAGCTAAAATTTTAATCAGTGGTACACAAAATGTAATATCTAGATTTAGAGGGAAATAGTTTACTAAATATTCTTAAAAGCATATAACTCGAATGAAAAAAAATATATATATACACTCCATGCATGTAATTGGGTCTATTATGAATTATTTTTAACCCATATTTTCTTTTCATTAAGTCTAACTTAAGTATCCGCTGATTGGCTTATAATTTTCTGCAGAAGGTACTATCTTCCAGCAGGCATTTTTTGTTATATCTTATGCGCACAAGCTGTGCATTCATGTATGCGCAAATGTCCGCGCGTTCACGTGAGCTGAAGTGCCCATGTCAGTGCGTTTGTGTCTGTGTAGACTCATTATTGTAAGATAGTAAGCGAGAAATGGCGGCATAACTATTAAGCTATGCTTTGTTAACACGTGAGATTTATTGATTACTTTTGACATTAGAGGTTGAATTCTTTGGAGTTTTCTACTAGTGAGCCTAATGAGTAATGCTCATTGGTGAACTATGAAATATATAAATAATATCTCTTTTGGCTTTTGACTGCTTGTGGTAGTAGTGTTTCTCAAATGGATTTTTATTAATTATTAAATTTCCCGCTGTTATGTTTTGATTATTTGAATTTTTGACTAATTAGATATATGTAGAAATACTTTAAGCTGAAAATAATTCACCTTTTGCATATTTTTGTGACAGGTTTCAGTGAAATAAACCTAAAACGGTTTATATTATTATTTTGTAAAACTTATTGTCATCGTATTTTTTAATTGCCTTGCAACTGATTATTTCAATTTAGTCCAAATTAAGGGCATTGATGGATTATAAATGATAGATAGACTGCATTATTATAAAGACAAATCTAACGTCTAATCAGAAATTTATACAAAGGTGGCGAAGAAATGATTTCTCCGGTGAAACCAAAGAAATCCAACCCACGGTCTTTTAGCAGCACATTTGGATCGCCCATTAAATTATCCCGTGTGTATCCCGGCTATGAGACAGCCAAAGCAATTGGACCGGCAGATTCTGTTCGTCATCCCGGTGCAGCTAATGAAACTCTAAGTCATGTAAATACGCCTATAAATTGTAGCACAAATTATCAACAGACAATGCCAAATTCTGTTTTCGGACCTAACATGTTCAACTCTCATGCGACCGGAGGTTTATTCAACCTAATAAGTCATCATTCGCATGGCAACAATTTTCCTGGTGGTGCTAGTCCAACTAACCATGCTGTGGGTTCGACGGCAAGTACTATTTCTTCATTTCACCATAATAATGAGAACAGTAATGTTAACGTAAATGGAAGTCCAGTTGTTGCGTATGGTGCACACACGTCCTGGAGCAGTGTAGTCGGAAGCGTTGGTCCTACTAGCTTGAGCCATTCAATTTTACATCGTCGTCATAGTTATTTAAAAGCCAAACAACGTCAGAAGACCAAGGCAAAAACACCTATGTCTCAGGCGTATAAACGATTGCTGGCTGTCTCATTGTTGTGTCCTATTATTGGTGCTATTTTATTCACCATCTCTACGAGTGCAACAGCGTGGGAGGCAATTTACTTTCGTTTTTCGAAGTTAGTGGATTCCATGACAGAAGTGGAACTAGATAACAACAAAATACAACAGCAGAATAGTGACAGTGAAAACGTGATAGATCAAAATGAATTTAGCTGGTTAAAAAGGAATAACTACCTGGTTCGGGGTGTCGTTTATGCGAATGGCACCGGCATGCTCATCAACAATGATTATGCGTTATTGAATTTAAAATCGTACTTAAGTTCAGCTGATATAAATGCACTCGTTGGCATGGTAATCACATTGAAAAGGCCAGGCAAAACGATAATAAAAGCAATAAAACCACCAAGTCAGAAAGACCATTCAACATTCCCTGAATCAAACAATTTACAGTTAAGCTTAAATATGAACAAGCAGTATAACAATTCAATTTCCCCAGATTCAAAAACACATGATCGTTTTGCTGTGGATAGTCTTTTGGACGACATGAGATATGTGGCTTCAGAAGGCTTCAAAAACCTGAACCAGATTGAAAAGGAATTAGTCGATGAAAATGAATTAGACAGATGCTCCAATAATGAAGAAACAGAGGAATCAGAGAGATTTTGGTACATTGTAAATGGTCACGCCGGAATTTGGAGTGTTTGTTCTGATTATAAAGGTTGGTGTTACTACTAGCACTATAATATATTGAAAGATAATATTGGAATTGAAGTCTTTATTGTTTAATTTCACTGGATAAACTTAATAATTTACCTATTCATTAATGCTTCAATATTCTTATATTTTACTGCATTTTGTGTAATTTTTTTAAAAATTTCTTCATTTGCTATTGCTACCAACTATGCGTTAACTAATGTAACGTGTGCTGTAAAATTAATTATAAATAGAGTGAATTGCTCACCACAACGGATGTACGCTACTTTTTATATCGAAAAATTTCCAATGTAACCACTAAAGTTAAAAATATTCTAAACGAATATAGCATAAAGGATCTCATGCATGAGAATGATAGTCGCACGAAATGTTTTGTAATTTTGCCTAAACTTGTACATTATTTGAATTTCTTATTCAATTTTTCGAGAAAAAATCAAACCAATTGATAATAACATAAATTGCGACTGTATGATAAATTATTTGGATTAAGTTTGACTACACAGAAACGTAAGTCACACGTTGAAAACGCACAATTTTACGAATAAATGAATGAACTTTTTTTATTTTGGTCTTAAATATGCCATTTTTATGGGTGATCTGTGTTTCCAAGTAGATGATTAATTCTAATATACAAAAAATAATGGTGTGGGTTATAATACAATCATTTTAAAAGTTTTTGGACTTGAGTTAAAAATACGGTCTCACTTTGTTTAACCAGTCGCACGTACTGATTCTTTGCAACATAATTTGGTTTTTAACAGAGTACGAAGACAATCTTACCAATGAAGTTCATACATGGATTCAAAATTAAGGCGTGAAAAATCAGAGATATGGCTCATAGTCCTCGTATTCTCGTTTATATTGCTTTTGAAATGTATGTCGCTTGCACAATAATAGCACGGTCAAGTAAAAAATCTATTTGCAGCTTTTGCCAAAATTATTTAAGCTTTTAAGTTAAGAAATCATAGGATGTGCGGATGGTGATAAAAATTTTATAAAACAAATTTTAGAATATGAAATATACACGAATCCTCATTTATTTAGCATGTCACACAACATAGAATAATTTCCGTCATTCACACGTACTGAAGCGTTTCTACCTTCCATGATCATCATCAGAGCACAGCGGCAAACTGATTAGTGCGGGCCAAATCTTAATAAATGCATGAGAAAGGCCAAGTTACATATGCAGCTCTCATCTCTAGTATTCTCGTATGGAAATGTCGACTTCATAATTTATATGCAGTCACGAGAATTAACTGTTTGCGGCTTTCGCTATATGTATATAAGATAGAAAATTAGACAATAGTTGAGAGCGCTGGAGGTGAGAACAATTCTGGAAATTAAGTTTGCGAACTTTATATAAACACCAATCCCTTTATATTTAACCTGTAGCAAAACAGAAAAACTACCGACAGTCACACGTACTTACGCGTCTTATGCTTTGTTCATCAACAGAGTACGACACTAAACGAACCAATGAGGGTTCAATATTAATACTTGTATAAAGCAATAAAAATCACAGATACGAATCATAGTCCTTATGATTTTGAAATAAATTTATTGATTGGAAATATAGATTGGACATTTTCTACTGTGACCCAGCAAAGAAAGTTAAAATCTTGAGATTCACTTATAATTTATTGAATTACTAAATCATTTACTGGGCATGTGGATACCAAAATTCAATTTAACAGGTTTTTAGATTTCAGATATACACACATAGATAACATTTCATTATAGGAGATTGTACCGTCCTATTATTCCACATTCTTCGACCAAATATATAGTGGTTAAAGGGCGTAATACCGGCTCCTACTGATGAGTCGCCAGTAAGCACGAAACGAATGTGCATGATATTATACTTTCCGTTCATGCTGCCTTTGGTTTATCCTTCTGGTCACAACTGAACTAATTTGTTACTAGGCTCGCACAACCTAATACATACTTACTAAATCATTTACTGTGCATGTGGATATCAAAATTCAATTTCACATGTTTTTAGATTTAAGATATACACACATAGATAACATTTCAACCCGCTGTAAAACAGCTAAGCTACCGTCCTTCGGAAGTAGTGAAGAATTTCGGACCTCTCTGAACTGATATGTTTGTGACGGTATACATATTGTGCAGCCAAAATTCCCCGTCATATAAAACCTTAACAAAAATGCATGTGATGAGATCTTTATTTCTGGTTTCCATCCTTTAAATATATCTGCGGTTTGAACAATGTCAGTCAGTTTTTCATCGTGTTATGTGATGCAAAATAAACGTCTGTACAAATACCATTATTGCCAAATCCGCTTTATGGCAAGGCGGCATAAAAAATACAGCTTCCTTACGGTTTGCTCTGTATTAAAAGGCCTTAATATCTTACGCATTGTTTACATTATATATATATATATATATATATATATATATATATATATATATATATATATATATATATATATGCTGGTGCATCATTCAATCACTGGGTTGTCCAATTGCAAGATTGAACGACGGCAAATACACCGCTTTCACAACGAAGATAGAAACGCTGATGAAAATAACAGCTGACAAAGAAACCAAGGACCTCACGAGAGACCTGGACAAATTTCCTACGCAATCAAAATTTCCTACGAACCCAGACGCTTTTATTCACAATTATTCAAAAGTGATCTTGTCAAAACACCAGAAAGAATTACTCTCCTTAGGAGCAAAATTCTGCGTAGTCAAGAAAAACCTAAGTGAACGTGACATTATTGACATTCAGGCTGGAACGGAAAATTTCTACAATGACATAACAAAAGACACCGCCCCACATGCATTCAATGGACAAGGACTGAAAGCTGAGATAGTACGTGCACTAGAACAATACAAAAAGGAATTCAAAGGCAGCCAAATCATCACAAAACCGCACATAGACGAACTCAGAAAACTCTTTTCAGAAAAATCGTTACGACTTGCCACACCCGACAAAGGATCAGGAATTTTTATACTTGAAGCCGACGCTTACAGGAAGGCCATGAACGATATAATAAATGATCAATCTAAATTTAAGCATGACATCAAACAGAAAGATGATTCAACGAACATCGAATCAAGAATTAATGCAATTTTGAAAAAGATGGAAAAACATGTTCTAACATCGATGGCTGACTCCGAGATTAGATCAAAACTCACAGAAGACATCCAAAAAGCAAAACCAGTCGGAACAAACACCGCAAGATTGTACGGCAAACCAAAAACTCATAAAGCCGTGACAGCCTCAGGAGCTCCTTCGATGCGGCCCATTATGTCAATGATCAACGCTCCACAACATAAACCAACCAAGTTTCTCTGCAAACTACTTGAACCAATACGGAGCATCATAAACGCAAACACTATCAAGGACTCCTTCGAACTAGCAGAATGAATTGAAGGGGAAGAACATCCTACAGAATAAAATGGTCTCGCTTGACGTCTCATCCTTATTTACAAACATACCATACTGGATAAGACAATGGAGACCCTTCCGAAATCCTCAAACAAGCAAATGGAGTCGATCCAGACATCAAATTCACTCTCGAGGTAGAGAAAGACGACAGTTTTCCCTTCCTTGACATCAAACTCACTCGAGAAGCAAACGAGATTTGACACTGGCCATACATAGAAAATCCACTTTCACCGGACAATACATTCACTACAACAGTAGTGTGCCAAAATCCCACAAAAAAAACTTAGTAAACAACCTAGCAAACAGAATCAGGAAGATCTGCTCTGAACACAAGATTGAGGAAGAACTGGGCTACCTCAGGAAAATTTTGCTAATGAACAACTACCCAGAGCGTTTCATTGATGTCAACATCAGACCACGGCAGACTCGTACTAGAGAGGATACCGGCAAGCAGGTTTTCCTAAACTTACCATTTAGAGGCGACGTACCAGCCTCAATAATTGCACGGCGGCTGAATAGAATAACTAAGGACAACTTTCCCAGTGTTAAAGTTAATATGACATTTAGTACTTACTTTACTTTACTTTACTTTACTGCGGCTGACTCCTTTTGGAGGATAAGCCGGCTCTATGTGACATTTCATGGAGTTTCTTGGGAATTTGGTACAAATGGTGTCCCCTCACATTTAGTACACAGAGAATTATGAGGTTGGATGCCAAAGATCATTTGCCACTTCTCTCCAAATTATTCATAGTCTACAAATTCTCATGTATGTGCGGTAGCACATATATCGGACGTATGAAGAAGCAATTGATAAGCAGAATCCAGCAACATTTGCCACAGAAATTGATTAACAAAGGCTTGCCACCGTCAGGAAAATCAGCTATTTCCGATCATATATTGGCAACGGGGCACCCTGTCAATTCGACCAATTTCACAATTCTACATAAAGCAAAATCAGAAAAATTATTATTTATCTATGAAGCCCTTTACATAAAACAACAAGCACCTGACCTTAATATTCAAAAGTTTCATCAACATGATATTCTTATCGACTGGCCAAGAATAACAAAATTCAACAACAATCTACTGGTATCCAGCCAAGAACAAACAGGCCCTCGACTAGAATCAACAAACGTACAATCGGATTGGCAACAAACTGAAGTGGAAATAACAGAGGCGCATACGATGACAGAAGTCTTCAAACAATGTGAGCGTTTAACACTGCAATCCACACTGGCGCTGTTACCATGTGAAAACGACAACTTTGCGCAACAAGGTGAAACGATCAACTATACTGGGAAAAATAGCACTTGTATATGTAACAGTGAACAATGCGCACAAATGGTTAATTCTCAAGCTATCAAAACAATATATATATACTTAAAATCATTTAAAGTGCTGTCAAAAATTGCTCACGCCATCAATTTGTAATATTTTATTCGGAAAACTCAGATCTATTAAATTATAGAAAATTTATGTGTGGATTTCTTGATCAAGATAATGTGATTAAGCTAAGCTTCATGAATATTGATATTACCCATTGAAAATACATGTTTTCAAAATGATAAAATGAATTTTTGTTCAAGCTGAGCTACTTATGTTATGTATAATTAGATTTGGTTGAGTTTGGATAAATAACTGTAAATGTCTGTTAGAAAGTTTGACACAAAAAATCAACAGATTTCTTTATTAAATCTCTTGATGCGTTCAGTTTTAATTGTCTGTATTGAAGACCGAAATTTAATTGAGCAAATAATTAGGTGATCAAATCCGCTCCAGGAATTAATCCAGAAAGACATAATCTCATTCGCTTAATCAGTATTTACTGAATACATAATTACAACAGGATATCAGATGAGCATAAATATTTCTTCTATTCGGCGTAAAACATTTTCTGATATAAGGTATTAAATAGATCAATCTTTAATTGCGCATGCCGGGAAACAATTTTTTTAAATTATCATGCTAAATTAAGATAAACAATTATTATTTTCCTGTTATAATCAACCAGTGCCAAGCCTGGCCAATCCAACTTACGTCGAAAGTACGTAAAAATTTATCTAATTTAGGCATGGTTATTTAAAAAATGTTTCACCGCATGCACAATCAATAATTGATCTATTCAATAACCTATATTAGCAAACGTTTTATGTCGAATAGAAGAACTATTTTTTGCACATTTGACATCCTGTTGTTAGTATGTTTGCAGTAAATACTGATTAAGTGAATGAGATTACGTCTTTCTGGATTAAATCCTGGAGCGGATTTCATCAACTACTTATTTGCTCATTTAAATTTCAGGCTTCAATACAGTGAAGTATATAAAGAAAGCTGTTGATTTTTGGTGTCCAAATTCTCTTACAGACATTTACAGTTATTTATCTAAACTCAACCAAATCTAATCATGCATAAAATAAGTAGGTCATTTTATCATTTTGAAAAATTTTATTCTCAACGGGTAATATCAATATTCGTGGAGCTTAGCTTAATCGCATTATCCTGATCAAGATATCCACACATAAATTTTTTATAATTTAATTGGTGTGAATTTTCCGACTAAAATATTACAAATTGACTGGCATGAGCTATTCTTTACAGCACTTTTAAATGATTTTAAGTGGCATTTATATATATATATATATATATATATATATTTGTATAATGTAAAACATGCTTAAGATCTTAAAGGCAAGTGATACAAAATAAGCAGCAAGGAATCTGTACTGTTAATGTCACCTTGTCTTAAATCTGACTTGGCCATAATGATGTTGTGAAGAGTTAAGTTTTCCTTACTTCTATGTGTTATCTAGATTATTATACTCATAGTAAATAGATCCTCTCTCTCATAAATCTCTTTATTAATTCGTGTGCCTAAATTTATTATATTTTGTTTCTCTCCTTATGGTTATATGGCAGTGAAACATAAATAACTCTTGGCTTTTGTATTGCTGTAATGATGATATAAATTCATAAATACACACATACGCACGTGCGTTCTTTCGTAAATATATTTGTACATAAATACATGCTTAAAAGCATGCATAAATGAATACGTATATACACACTAGATAAAATACACATAATCAAGCATATAATCATATGTGTACATACATAAATACACAAAAATTGGCTATCTTGTTGTAAATTTCGAGAAGAATATTGATCTTAAATGTCTTTTCTTAGTTAAGAAGAGTAAGCCGTGAGGTTTCGCTGGAGTTATGACGTGATTCAGTGAAAGCCGCAAGGAAGCTGTATTGCTGAAGATGCCTCGCCCTGGAGCTGACTTAACCATGATGATGTTATGCAAATGTTTAGTTTGCCTCACACCTGTATGCTATCTAAGTAAATATCTTTATTGAAACTAGGTATTTTCTCCTTATTACTCAATCTTCCTTAATAATATCTTTCCCTAAATTATTGTTTTTTATATTATTCTTTTGGTTAAATAACCAGTGCATGGTGTTTATAACGATGAGGTTATTGGTTTATTTCGCCATGTTTTCGTACCAATAAAGAATATTTGCAGTGCTATCCAGAGGAGCTATTTGGATTCCAATCCACGGTAATATTGTTTTTAGGCTGCGCATTGCATGCCATTTTTAGGCGTTAACTCAGTTTAAACGTAAATGTTCATTTCTTTTAGATGATTTCATCGATTGTGGTTTGAAAGGTCCATTTTACGTAGACGTATTTGTGTCTTTTTTTACAAGCATGTCCAACTAACCAACTCTGATTCTTAATTAAAAAAACAGATTAATAATGTTCTTAAATAGTGGTGTTTTGAATGAATTTAGTAATGCAAATCTTGAACGACACCAAAAGATTCATTCCAATGGAATAAATACAGCTAAGGGACCAATTTTTATACTTTATTTGGTAAATATACAATAGTAATTAGGATTCCCGTCTTGAATTCTCGAAAATATCATTTGCTTTCAAAATGTGGCTATTTCTAAACAACGTAGAGGTAGTAAAATTCATTTAATTAAAAAAAATATTCGATTAATCTAGATTATACTTTATGTAGTCAAATTTATTTTTACCAGACTCGTGATATTACAACAAACAGCACGGTAAATGATGAATTAACGGTGTATTAAAGTTTTTTGTTCTTTTAGAATATACTAAAGATTGCATTATGTACCAAAGGTTATTCATTAATTTGTTCATCGGCGTCCTTATTGGGAACGCATCTAGTACAGGGCCCGAATTAGTGCACATTTGTTTTTGAGTATTGAAATCAATTCCGTATCACATCTGCCACGTACTTCAGGCAATTTACAATTATATACCTCCTTATTTTGTGGTTGGCTTTTTCTTTAGATGAAGCATATTTTGCATTTATTTATAACTAAAGATCGAAGAAACTACCTCTGATCTGACTTTACTTAATAGACAGCACGCAACCCAGGGAAATGTTAATGAATTGAATCTTTATGCCAATATTTGCTTACATATAATGTTTGTATAAGCTAAACATTGTATAAATTAAATTAAATTATAATTCATCAACTTGGGTGGTTTCATTCTTAAACGAACATTGATTGCACGGACGGCGATAAAAACTATTTAAATCAGATTTTCGATCTTGACATAAACGCCAAGCCAATTTGAAAATACATATCTCAGTATCAAAAGAACATTAAATAATTTAAAAATAAATTACTTCAGTAGACAGATTTCGTCCTTATCAATTACTCTTCAAGTACTGTTTAAAATTTTCCGTGGACAGGACTCGAAACTGGTTACGTCCGCTCTAGAGACAGTGATTCTAACCACTGAGCGACCATGCTAAATAGTAAATACAATTTTCTGTTATAAACTAACCAATGATTCTTAGTTAGCTTTTCTTTATGTGGGGTCTCCATGGCATACCTTATTACCTAAAGTTCCAACTAACGAGCCATAATCTATCATTATAGAATAGACACAACGCTTACTGTGGACGTGGTTTTGAATTGAACATTTATATGGAAATTGAACATTGGTTGCGCGGGCGGTGATAACACTTATTTAAATCAAGTTTGCGATCTTGATATAAACACCAAACCTATTGTATGTAACGTTTTTAGTATGAACTGAACATTGTATAACATGTGGTATTTGAAGAGTTCCCAATAAGAACGAAAGTTGTCTTCTTGTTGAATTGCATTTAATCTGAACATTGTATATATAAAATGGGGTTGGTGTTTATATCTTAATTCCAACCTGTTAGGATCACACTGAATTGCTGAAAAATTTGAGGTGGCTGTAACTTCAACCGTAGACATTTGGTTCAGAGAATTAAAGTTTATATATTCCACAACCCTAGTTTGAAAATCGGGTGTAGAAATTCTGTCACAGGTAATGTAAAATGGAAAATAAATTTTTCATTGAAATATAACTTTACTAAAAGGCAGATTTAAAAATCAGTTAAATTGGCATTGTATTTTATTCATAACTAAAATCAATTTTCAAAATTTGAAGAATTAAAAAATCCAAGTGAATTCAGTTGGATCGAACATTATAAAGCAAAAACTAAGAAAAGTTAAACGCACGTGCAGATATGCGGTCATGTATAATCAAATAACGAGTTTATATTCAATTTGAGTGAAAAATTATTTGTATTATTTAGCTTCGAGAAACTATGATGCAACTGATTACTTTAGAAAAACGTAACAATGCGTAGCTTCATGAGTACCGAATAACTACTAAACCGGTTTAGCTAATAAATTGCATTTCCTATAAGTTGAATTTCTTAAATTTATCTCGATTATATATATATATATATATATATATATATATATATATATATATATAATTCACAGCCATTACAAAAGCCAAATGTGACTATTGTTTCACTTCCATATAAATATATATATATATATATATAATTTAAATATTTGACCAGATTTTTTGGGAAAGCGTTTGATAGCCTATCAAATAAGAGGAAATTTGATAAAATTAAGAATTTATTTAACTCATATGGTCTCAATAATCTAAAGTTGATTATACATTTTCATTGCTAAACCGTAAAAATGTAATTTAAATTAAGGTTGCAAGCTGGGTATAAATAGCAGTCTCATTATAAATAAACATTTTTCATTGTGAAATAATTATTTTATAAGGTGGTAAATGGAAATCATGCAGTAGATTGATTTCATCTTTATTGTGAACTCTTTAATTAATTTGCGTATTCGCAATGGCAATCCGGGGACTATTAACTTCGGAGAAGGCAACTCAATTATTTGCACATTACATAAAACTTTAAATTCTGTTATAACTTATGCTTTTAGTTAGCTTTTCGTTGAGGTGGAACCTGTGTCACCAAACTAACTGAGGAAGTGATATTTCATTGAAGATTGATAAAATTTAGCAATTTGTGATTTTACAGGTTGTGGTAATAATTATTAAAATCGTGTTTAACAGTGAAGAAATAAGCAACAATCAAATTATATATATATATATATATATATATATATATATATATATATATATTTGTCAGTAAAAAACTAAGCTAGCAGTATATATTCATTCAATTGACCGATTAATATATCATTAGGAACTCTTCAAGTATTGTCAAATATTTTTTCCGTAGACGATGTTCAAACCAATGCACATATGCTTTGGAGTCTGCAATAAAATCCGCTTCGCCACTTTGCTGCATAGAGCATAGAATTTCCAATTATATATTAACTTGTTTTGTTGGTTAGTGTCTTCTTCATGTAGAGCCCATGTGACATTTCTTTAGAACTAAAATTCCAACTGGCCACATGAATTCGAAACAGAAACTACGATACCTTGGGTAGTTGTATTGAATTGCAGATTTATTAAACTCAGCAATCATTGTTTACGCGTTTGGGAAGAACAGTTTGCGAGATTTATATAAATATTAATCATGTTGCATATCCATTTTTCAGTTTAAACTATGCATTGTATAAAATAACAGATGCATTTCATCCAGTAGACGCGGCTTGTCCTTATTAAGAAAACTTCAATTATTGGTCAAATAAATTATAAAACGCTAAGTTTATACTGACACATTCATACACGAGGGAATTTGTGCTTTTATAAAGCATGCAACCTTGATTTGAATAATTGTTAACACAGTCTGCAAAATCAATACTTGTTAAATTGTATAAATCTTCAGTTCAATAACAATTCTTCAGGTAGCGTTGTGTCCATTCTATCAGGAAAGATAAGGATGGCTATTTGATAATCTATGTCCAAAGAGATGCTACGTAAGCTCTGTGACTCTGTTTGAGCCTCATCTGCGGCAAAAGTTTGGACAGCAATTAAAGAGTCTCCAATAATGACGATATCAGTCTACTGAATTAAATACCTTTGCTAACCAATGAAATGCTAAGTTTATACTGACAAACGTTTGGAATGGATTTAAATTTATTTTGAGCTCAAAACCTTAATTTAATTAGCTGACGTCATCATACGCGCAATGAAGAATTGATCACTAATATTTTACTTGGTAGACGCACTGGCTAATCCTTTTATGAATACGTTATCATTGCTATTTGTGTCGTAGTTTGAATTCTGTTTAGGCATATGTGTGGTGAATTGTGCAAAAGATTAAATTTGGCTTTGTCATTTTCCGGTTTCTTTCGCTGCATAGAACGAAAATATCCGGTTAGATAACACAATGCCTTGAAATTTTAACTTCGTTGAGCACCTTTGCCAAAAATTAAGCTAATAGCATAGAAAAATGATTCTGATTATACCGAATTTGGAGTCTTTATTTGAAGCGCTAAGAACACTCGGTTTCAATATGGCACAAGACAAGTAGAAATTTGGTTAATTAGTTTGTAAATATTGTAGCATCCACTAATTCGGCTCATTTTGTGTTAAAGAACTGTGAAATAATTTATTATCATAGGAATATATATGTATATATATATATATAGCATGATATATATATATATATATATAGTCGTGCAGACCTAATTAATACTTTACTTTACTTTACTGCGCCTGACTCCTCGAGTGGTGAGGGGAGACCTAATTAATGCGAAAATATCTATCAGTAAGTCGTCTTATAGACTATAGATTTAACTAGGATTTCTGATAGAGTTAGAATATTAATGTTATGCTCAGAGTCATAATATTTATCTCCAAAATATAAATACTTCTCAGAGGTTTCCCGTGAAGGATGGGTTGAATTCACCACGCCAACACTGTTTAAGATAAACGAACGATGTAAATGTAAATTTGAACATAATGCTTAAGTCAACACACTGTAAATAAAAGGAAATTTTGAAGTAGTGGCCCATAAAGTTACTACTGCTGATATAGAACAATTTTGTTGTGTGCTTGTTGAACTGTATTGATATATTACTAAACTAATTAGATCTCGATAAAATTTACAATGCGCAATTTCATTTATAACTTAGTCGCGCCTCTTTAGTACGTCTCATTTGGAGTACAGTGGAATGCTTAAGTTTCTGGGTCAGTGTCACAACATTTTAGTCCTTTACTCTAGTCACTAGAACGCTGGACTGGTACTTACTGGCGACTTTATTTTCGGGTTGAAAATCTGTGAATTATTAAACAAAGAAATTTCATGTTAACATTGCGCTATTTGGTCTAGTATCTGCAGTGGCTACCTAACAAGACGTGACCAATATGAAAAAAATCTTTAACTAGATGATGCATTATGAAATATACATAAAATTCTTTGAGATTCAAACTTTATTAGATGCTAATTAAGTCATGCTGCTGAGTTGATTAACGAATTAACTTGTTTATCAAATTCTCACACCCAATTACCTACACTGGCTTAATTTACATTAATTTAAACAGCGAAATGCATATCCGCTGCATTTAAAAGCGTAAAAAGTGATCGTATTGTCTATATGGGTAACATTAACAATCAAATCTTAGCTTAATAAAACATGACTTATAGAATTCTTTAAAAGTGTCGTGGCCTTTGAATATTATGGATGTATATGCTAGCTGAAAATGATTTTTTCCTTTGTTTTTCAAATAACATTATCACAGAATATTATATTCCAAAGGATAAATGCAGTTTAAAAAGACTTCAAAAATCGCTGCGAGATAACAGTGACAATAATAATAATCTAATTAAAACATCTGGTGATCATGACCTGCCCGCCAGTGCTCAACTGTGTGTCAACTACCTATTTGATGAAATGACGGTGCATTCAAATTCATCCACTGAGTTTGTCTGGAGTAAGTTTCTGACTGTTCATTTTTAAAATTTATAATTTACTGGTCTTTGTAAGATAAACGCCACTATATCATAGATACGTCGAAATAAATAAGAATGTGGTGATTAAAACTTGTAATCTTGTGGACCACCAACATATATGAACTTACATAATATACATAGCCTTCTTAATGTTTAGGACGAAACAATAGGCTAACGACTAAATAATCACAATTTTTAATCTCATATGCATAAGAGTTTTGAGCTAACTGGCGACGGCATTCCGCCCCACACCCACAATATATATTTGGTCAAAAGATGTAGGAGAGTTTGACAGGGCAATCTCCTATAGTCATGATTATTAAAACATATAATTTAACAATAATTGATTGCGCGGGTGGTGGTAACAATGCTTTAAATCAAGTTTGCGAGCTTGAAGTAAACACCAACCCCATTGTATTTAACCAGTCTTCGAACAACAAAGTGCGTTGCGGCTGGCGGTAGTTTTGTTATGTTGTTCGAGGACTGGTTACATACAATGGGGTTGGTGTTTACTTCAAGCTCGCAAACTTGATTTAAAGCATTATTAAAACATATGTCAATTCAATGTTATATAACCACTTTAGCGATACGATTTAAAAGCCAACTTAATATATACAATATCAGTAAAGTGTACCATCACTATGACATTTGAGTAGGGTCAATTTTGACCAGAGGCTCGAACTTAACACCTGCTGCTGCAGTACATACTCATACTTCAAACTTCAAACTGTCCAAAACGTTTGACAAATATTAGAGTGGGTTTGGGGCCAGTGCCGGCATCTACTGATAGTTTGCTAGTTAGCTCTAAACGCATGTGTAAATTATATCCTAACTTATGATAAACACGTTTTGTCGAATAAATACGGTCATATTTCAACGACCTTGTTGCTAAGTACACAATACCTTATGCGAAAATGACGTTTTAGCAGCATTTCGTAGTAAAATATATATATTATTTACCTTTTTCATGAAATTATTTCATGATTGCAACGAAATCGTTCAGCTTTTTTCAGTCAAGAGAAGGCTTTAAAATCGCATTGCTAAAGGCTTTATTAGAAATTAACGCTATTAATTATTTGTTACACATTTAAAACTCTTCTACATTTCCTTACCAACAACATATTGGATATAGGGCGAATTGGCAGTTTTTACTAATTCACCACCATTAAGCAACTAACAAATGTGATTTTGAGAATCTACCTTCTCTTCAAACTGACATTGGGCTATCCTTCTTGTTCTATTTTGATAAATTTGTTATTAGGTACGCAATACCTAATACATTATTGCATAAATAGTAGATTTTTGCAACAAAGAACATATATAACAGTTAAATACTGTTTGTTGCGGAGAACAAATATATATGCAAGTATGTATTAGGTGATGCGAACCTAGTAACAAATTAGTTCATTTGTGACCAGAAGGATAAATCAAAGGCAGCATAAACGGAAAGTATAATCTCATGCTCATTCGTTTCATGCTTACTGGCAACTCATCAGTAGGAGCCGGTGTTTCGCCCTTTAACCACTAAATATTTGGTCAAGGAATGTGGAATAATGGGACGGTACAATCTCCTAGACGATTGTGTAAACCTACAATAGTGAAGCTAACATCATATAAAGTCTACGACAATGCGACTTCAACGCTAACTCATACTATATAATATATATACCGAGTCTGTAACGGATACTAACACTATAGCTATTGTGTTAGTAACTGATACCAACTTTATAGTACCGAAAATGTACATGGTACTAACACTATGGTTGCTGAGTCGGTACATGGTACCATTATGATGGATATCAATTTATGCTATTGTTCAGCGAAATTGAGAATTACAACTATTTCTGAACACCTGTTACTCCAGTAAATCCGTACACTCTGGCCTTGATCGATATCAGTTATAACATCCCGCGGTAAGCATGACATCATTGAACTCAATATATAACAGTTAAATACTGTTTGTTTTGGAGAACTAATATATATGCAAGTATGTATTAGGTGTTGCAAACCTAGTAACAAATTAGTTCATATGTGACCAAAGCGATAAGCCAAAGGCAGCATAAACGGAAAGTATAATCTCATGCACATTCGTTTCGAGCTTACTGGCGACTCATCAGTAGGAGCCGCTATTATGCCCCTTAACCACTATATATTTGGGGAAGAAAGAATATATAACTATAACAATTTTAATGGAAAGATATTATGACCACAAAGACTTTATAACTGATGAAAATCGTGTGATGACTTCGAAGTCGCATAGCATAAGATTTCAGCTTAAATTGACACTTCTAATGCTTAAATGCACATATGTATAAGAGATTGTTACTTATCTTGACTAATGAATTGACAGCTACCACGGATGAGTCGCCAGTAAACTTCAAATGACTCTGCAGATGAGATTTAAACGTTTAATTATGCCGAATTCGGATTATCCATCAGGCCATATTTTATCTAACTTGTTACTGGGCAAGTCGTAACTTACAGATAAAAATATTTTGTCGATAATTTGTTTTCAGTTATATATATGTATTGACAAAATCTTTTGCTTAAAATATACACAGAAAATGCTTCTACGATCAAATTATGATTTCACTTCTTACTATACATAGACTATTTGCATATGCGAATGTACATTTAACGTATCTTATAAAAAGTGTTTTTAAAAAATTATTCTTTATTATGATGTAAAATTTGCATATAATCATAAGTCTATTACATTCTTTTATTATCAATTCATAAATTGATTCTCAGTGATTTAAAATTTTAGCGTGACGAATGACGGACTTTAACTATTCATACCGTTAATGGTTTCTTGAAGCTTATCGTTGCTAAACGAATGTAATTGTTCCTGACATCAAACCAAATTATGATGCGGTAGTCCGTTCTGCCGATCACTGTTATCATTTTTCGTGCGATCGAGGATAGCGACTAGTGACGCAATCTCATTTTAGCCGGTGTCACGTTTTCACTTTCATAAACTGAATAAAATTCTTGCTGCTCGTTTTGCTACTTGAATGGTTTATCTGAAAAAGCTTCATGTTGGGTCATACAGTCAGAGGATTTAATGTATGGAGGCTGTTATGTGTCCGTTTACATCACCCCGTGATACCTGGACAATTCGCATTCTAGTATAAGAATAATCCCCAGGACTAGAGATTTGAGAATACTTCATGTAGCTTTATATCAAAAACTTACCTGTAAACTAACTTCTCAGAGATTATTAGTCACATACTTAACGTCCTCGTACTTTAGACCGGCATCCCTGTTAACACAAGAATTAAGATATATAACAGTGATTTAATTCGAAAAAAAGATCAATATACCTTAATAGCGTGAGCCTCACGCGGAGTACCTAACACCCAATTCCTTAATGCTAAAAAAGTGATTTCTCATTGTCCCAGATAATAAGAAATTTATCAAACGGATTATGACTTTTGAAATGGTCAATAATGCAAACGGATAATCATTGGAAATTTAAAAAAATAAGGAGTCACATCCCCAATCACAAACAAACCATTTTCGGCCTAATTTAAATTAATTTTAGATTATTCATATAGCGTTTGCTTTATGCTTTGCATTCTCTATACGCAACTTTTGCGCTTGAGTAACGTTTTCTTTCCAACATCTAGTAGGTTGTAATTTTTTGGTTATGCTAATGAAGTTGCAAGAATATATAAAAATTATTTTCATTGAATGACGTCAATATTATTACGAAATGTGTTAATTGACGATGACTGCGGCCAAGGTATAAGAACATTCTAGATTAGCAGGCGTTCCGAATTGCTTTACTCAAGGCCACAGTATTAGAGAGATTTTCACGTTTTGCACATTGCTGAAGAATTTAGATAAAGCTTGCTCTTTTGCGGTATGAGTATACATACGTAAAGGAGAATGCAACGTAAAATTGTCGCATATTTATTAACAAAATATTTAGTGGATATAGGGCGCAGTGCCTGCTCCTTTGGATGAGTCGGCAGTAAACACTGAACACGAGCGTATATAAAAATATAAATTTTGTCTAGGCTGATTTTGCTATATATTCCTGGTTTATTTAAACTGACGTGTTACTAGGTAAAGACCCCGTATACTTAATTGCATAATCTTAAATCATCTGTATTTTAACTAAAGTGAATTGCTACACCACGTTGCGCAATCATCAAATTGGTTTTATTGTATCATAATTCAACGTTTACTTTTCGACAAATTTTCAGCAGTTATACAGGACTGTAAACGTTGCACATAAATATACATAAAACACATTAAATCCAAAGAGGTAAATGGACAATGCTTTATTCAATTGATAAAAACTTTGCAATAAAATATTTTTTTGCAAAAATCGCATTATAAATATATTAATGTTAAAAAGAATATATAAGTGATCCAGTTATTTTATACATTTTTTCATGTTACACTGTCTATAATTTTTGCTATTACATGCAGAAATGCAGAATAACATTATATCTTGCGTGATAGTGGTTTACTTGTGCATTTCTGCGTCTGCAATCATTGCTTGTGTCGCCATTACTCTTCGAGCGGTACCTGCCTCTATGGTCACATCCGTACTCTACGTAACAGCAGGTAAGTTACCTGACGTAATCTTGTTATTAATATTTCGTCGAATTTTATACCATTATGCTATAAATAGAATTGACAAAATTCAGAATTCACATATCAAAGAAGTTACTATAATTTGAAGATTTAATCATTTAGAGCAAATTTTAATGCAATAAATTTATCATGCAAAAGAGAACAAAATTCCAAATTATCCCTGCATAGTTTATACAAACGTCACAATTAGAACGAGACGAGTATCTCTCTTTCGACTGACGTCAAGACAATAAAGTCTCGCTAATGACGGAATCTGTTTAGTGTGAAGATCTATCTACACCGCTGGATTAACTAACAATTATGTTCTATGAACTTAGCAAAAACAACTTTATTGCACGTGTGTGTGCGTACGCGAGCGTCTGCATAAACATTTGCTTCTCTTCATTAACATGCACAAACAAGGTATTTAGATAAATTATTTAAATTAAGGTCGCGATGTTGTTACCAAAATAAATCCACTTTTGTATGCATATGTCAGTGTAATTAAACTAATATTGATTGCAATAGCAGTGATAACAATGATTTAAATCAAAGTTGCGATCTTGATACAAACACCTGGTGCTGTATGTACATACATTTGTCAGTATAAACTCAGAACTGTATAGTCGGGGAAATGCAATCCATCCAGTAGACCGATTTCCTCCTCACTGAGAACTCATCACGTACTTTCGAGCACTGACCGAAGCAAATTCTGGAAAGTTCGAAATCGGTCTACTGGATTAATTGCCTTACCTACATCATACAACGCTAAGTTTGTATTGACAAAAGTACGTATATGAGACATGTGTTTTTATCAAGCTGGAAACTTTGATTTAAATATTTTTTAGTTTAAACTAAGAATTTTATAAGTTAATGAAAACATTGCATCCAACTGACCGATTTTCCCCTTAGCTTGAACGATCGTAGTAACTTCCAGATCTTTGCGTTGGACGTGGCTAGAACCGTGGCACATATACTTCGGAGTCTACGACGGTATCCACTACACTACGCTACTGCACACTATACAAATTTTTAAGTTAATGTAGACTTATATATTTGGCTTATCACCCTTTCAGGTGGAGCGTGTATCATATCTCTTTAAAATAATTACCACGCTATGTGCGAATTTGTTATTTGCATATCTTTTTATTCTATTAAAAAAACATTGATTGCAATGGTCTTGATTAAAATTATTATAATCAAGGCTGTGAGCTTGATATAAACACCAATCACAATATATATATATATATATATATATATATATATATATATATCACTATAAACTATGTTAATTGGAAGGCAATTTATTCAGTAGATTGGTTTCGTCCTTATTGGTAACGCATTAAGTAATGTTCAATTACTTTATAGAAAGCATAACATTTACATGCAAATGTATATATAAGGAGGTTGGTGTTAGTATCAATCCACGCGACGTTAATATAAATAGTTTTTACATTCGCTCACCCATTGAATTATGATTTTTGCATAACTATTCAATTCATTGTCACTTACCCTAGAGAAGTGTTTTCCGTTCTATGATGACAGGTTTGAATTGCTAGATTGTACTTCACTTCTATTGAGATTCCATGTAGGCTCCACATGAAGAAAACCTAACCAAAAATATAAGGTAGTATATAACTGAAAACGGTGTGTAATATTGGTTAATAATGTTACGGGCTGAAATAAATATGCCCTGTTTCGAACCCCGTCTGCGGTAAAATACTGATCAGCAGTCGAAAAGATACCAATAAATGCCAAAACAGTCTTCTGGGTGATTTCCTATTGTTAACTTATAAAATGAGTAGTTTATAATAACAAATCTACAAAATATAGGATTGTTTGTCATTTGTAACTCGAAAACTTGATTTAAATCATTGTTATCGCCACACAACCAATCAATGATAGTGCAATTAGATAAATGTTAGTGTTTTTTTTAATATCGCCAATTGAGTCCATTTCAAACGTTTTTATTCTTCTTCATTCTCTTTCCAAATAAACTGATAATTAGATCCAAATTAATAATAATGACAGATTGGGGATGGTTAGATGGAACTTTGGGTCTAAATGGATGCAATATGAGCTCCACCTAAAGGAAAAATAGACTAACCAAGTTACATTAGTTAGTATATGACCGAAAATTGTGTGCAGTGTAGTGTGCGGCAGGATGGCTCGGTGATTAGAGCACCAGAATCCGAATCAGACGTGCCCAGGTTCGAGTCCTGTCCGCGGCAAATTCTGGCCAGTACGTGATAAGTTCCCAATAAGGACGAAACCGATCTACTGGATAAATTGCCTTTTCTACACTATACAATTCTTAGTTTATACTGCCATATGTAAGTAATTAATGGGTCAGGTGTTTATATCAAGACCGCAACCTTGATTATTATAATTGTTATCACCACCCGCGCAACCAATGTTCGTTTAATTATATAAATGTTCATTTCAATACCAATTCCCCGTGTAGTGTGGTGTCTGTTCAGTAATGACAGATTGGGGATGGTTAGTTGGAAATTTAGGTCTAAATGTATGCCATATGAGCTCCACCTAAAGGAAAAATAGACTAACCAAGTTGCATTAGTTAGTATATAACTGAAAATTGATTAAAATAATAATTGAGAAAATTGTATTTATTAAGTAAATTATAAAATCAGATTAATATCCTTTGTAAAACAAAGATCACAATGTCGTGTAATTTTAAAGTTTGCAAAAATATTTATGCCAATAATATATGAGGTTCTGAATAATGAGCGTGTAGTATGATTATTATTTTCAGTACAACAACCCCGTTTTGCGTAAAGAACGTTGATTAAAGAATTGTGGCTATTTATTGAGCCGTTAAAGTCTCAAAAACATGTTGTTAATACTCGTTTACTCAATATATGAAGGAGTTGAGCGCAATGGTTTTCACATGAATAAATCATACGACCGTACCAAATAGTTCAACTATATAGATGTTTTGCGGTTGATGCTCGACTAGAAACACATTTCATACTGCATAGAATATTTACTCGCTGTAATCACGTAACATTTAATTGAAATTTGTGCTTTTTCTATTCATTTACAAACAGAGTGTTACTTATTTTTGGTTCCAGATATTATAGACACTGGTAAATTTGAAACAGAAACAATACCCCATAAATGTTTTTATCTGTTGTACTTTATGAACTTCGAATTACGACATAAAATTTAGTTTAAATAACTCAGTCACCTTGGTAAACAGGTTTTGCAATAGAACTAATTTACGGACATTAACAGGAATGCTGCGACTACGTATTTATATATCGACGGGATACTTCATTAAAGCTCGGCGTCTCTCTAACACATAACATCTATTAGACTTATGTTGCCATAGATATAAGATATACTACAATTTCTTTCTTTATATATTTCATTTATGTCAATTGCCATTAAAAACTGCTTACTTTATTGTGTCTTAAATTTGGTTTTCGTGTCCTCTTTATACCAAACATCCAAATTTGCTTTGTCAATCAAACCTTGCCTTACATAGGTTTAAAGAAATAAATTTGATTTATTTGATAAGCTTATCGCTTCTGTGATAATTATATCCTTATATGTTTAAATATATAATCTTTCTCACTTTTAAGTCTAAATTAATGCCGTCGGACCTAATAATAATATTAAAATTTCGAGAATGTTCATACTAGTTTAAGCAACTTTAAACATTGAAATAACGAATAAATAGCTTGGCGTATTTCATTATTAACTTGATTACCTTGGTTGGTAATGCCGAATCTAAAGGTTATTCAGAAATTAAACTTTTTTAAATGAAGTTGCGTTATTTTGTACTTTTAATTAACTTTCTTTCTCTCTAATAACTACAATGTTTCAATATTTCCTGTGTTTACAATTTTTTTGTTTTAATTTTAGGCGTTTTCATTGTGTTCACTAACAGCATATACCATGTGAAAATACTAAAAGTTCGTCATGTATGGGGTCCAAGCTATCCAACATTTAAGTTACCGAGTGAGGTAAGATTCAAATAATAAAGCAACCAAATAAGCTGCATTAATTTGCTTTATATAATAGAACAACATGAATGTTCTTTCTTGTGCTCCACCAGTGTATGCATAAATTTTAAAAAAATTATTACTTAAAAGAACATTTACTTATAAGGAAAAAAATTCACCTGCGCGAAATTTATATGATAAATTATTTTCAAAATAAGCGCAAAGAAATTGTTTCTTGATTTAAACTCAGGGACAGTTGTAAAAAAGTATTTTCCACTGACTGCGTATATTATATTTTTTCGAGTATGTAATACATCTTTGGGTGAGTAGCGCAGCTTTGCTGTCCAAAATATTTTGCTGGCATATTTTGATTTTATTCTAGTCGTAAACATTTTCGCATTCATATGTTGATATGCAAAATGATCGCAAAGCTTCAGTACCCGTAATCATCTACAGACTAAATATCCCGACTGTCCAAATATATAAATATTTACTGTTTATTAAAAGTTAAAAACTTATGTCAAAATTTATTTCAATACTTTTTAAATTGTCATTTATTTAACTTATGTTAAAATATTCTTTTGCATTTTAGAATGCAAAAGCCATTTTAGGTTTAAAATACTTAATACTTTCTTCGTATTTTGTAATTATCATAAGTAATCCTCTTGATTTTCATAGTTTGCAACCAAAAATGCACGGTCTGATGTGACGTTCAGAAATGCAACCGTGCAGATTCACGTTGCTGATTTTTAAGACATTTAAAAAAAGCTTGAAACAAAAGTAGATTAATTGCTGAGGGTTTATTTATATTTTGAGTGCAGAAAGTAAATAGTAAGTTAAATAAAATGCGGAATGTTTACGTAGCGTATAATCATTTCAAAGTTATACTTCAAAGAATTTTTGTTTCTCGCACAATCAGTCTAATTTACTACGGTTTTTCTAGCATGAGCGCTTCTTCAGTAATAAATACGTTGTTCATGTAGCCTATACATTAATGAATCGTTTGTAAAAAATCTATGCATCATGTAAACAAAAGTCTTCTGTTAAGTATCGACCCACATACTGATCGACAAAATTATTTTACTTTTAAATTTTTTAAATGATATTTCTAAATTATGCAATTTAAAATATTTATTTCCTACAACCAATTTAATTCCAAATCAGAAAGGATTGATAAATCTACATAAGACTTAAAACATATGCTGATATTCGGCGTTTATTTGAAGGGTAAGAAGCGCAGTATAAATCAAATTATAAATTATGTGTGCTTCAAGCGCCATACTCGATCACGTCTATTGTTCTATTCACATAAACGCTACATTAGCATATCAATTTTGTTAATAGTATACAGTAAAATAAATAGAATTCTCTACTGTAGATCAGTTTGTGAATTAGTTTTTGTAATTCACAACATAGCTTTTCCTTATTATTTTAATTTCAAATATGATAGTTTGGCTCTTCGTTGAGCTAACTTATTTCGTGCATATAACGGCGATAATTGCCTTGTGCAATCTTATTTAAGAAAAAAGTTATGGAATAATGAAATAAAATGCTTAAATCTATCTTGTCTTGATCGAGCAAAGGTTACGAATTTATAAACCTATATAAAATTGCTCATCATTGATATACGAAAATAATTGGTTCGCATAAATGTGTAAAAATGAACTTTTAGCCCATTAGCATTGCCATACGAAATTTCAGATACCTTTCACCTCCGACAGTCGCATCTGTAAAAACTATAGTCATGTCGATTGGAAATTTTTTGAGACATGTTCTAAAATCAGATTGTGCCTTACACATCAATGAAACGCTTTAAGTTAAAAATAATGGCGTGCTTATTTGGAATAACACAGAATAGGGATTCTCTATTTTTATGTTTTAAATCTATAACACGGAAATTTGGCTCTGAATATAGACGTGTCATGACTGATCAAACTGATTACGGTAGATATAATATTAACGATATTATCTTCACACGACCCTCATATCTATTTTAAGGCCTCGCTTTCGGTTTTACTACTGGGTAGTGAATTTATGAGGGACCAAGACACATTTCAGATGCTGCGTAGAAGCCTTTTGGTCATTATCATAAGAGAGCCTCTGAGATGACAAGCCCGGATAATCCATATATGCGTAAGATCATCTGAACTATCTTTTAAACTGCATTCCTTTAGTCCACTTTCCAATTGCTTTGTACCCTCAATATTTAATAAACCAGCCATAATATTAGAATAAGATTTCTCGCAATTTATATATTATAACAATACGTGTGCTCACCCAAATACGCTGATATCCACAGACGACAGAACGATACGGTGGTGACCTTGGAAGCAAATGTCCACGTCAATTGAACCACGCAGTATACCGTTTGTGCAATTCACCAACTCTGTTAAAACGCCCTTATAAACACTCACCAAGACAAATCAAAAACTTCGACAATATGAACAAAAGAAACTTCCAAAAAAATTACAATATTAAAAAAAAACACAATATTGTTTTACGAAACCAGCGATAACATCAAATGTCAAAAAATAAAATTTGATTTATTTTTATATGAGGAGTTAATTTATGTCCAATAATTTAATTAATCTCCACAGCTGGATAACGCATCGGTTACTTGCATTCGAGCAAATTACTCAAAGCAGATAATACTCGTTTTTATTTTCTGTTAGACTTTGTAAGCGAATCAAATTTTTAATCTAAATTAACTATATTTTACTGGGAAAGAGCAACTTTGAGTTCTTTTACGACGTAGAGATAACTATGAATAATTTAATGATTAAGCTGCAAATGACTATTTCGTGCTTACATGCTGATAATATACACCTTACTAGGAAAATTTGCTTTTAATTTCTTGCATGTTGATTAAAATATTTCATTTTCGTTTTTCTGTTTTATTGTCTATGGACTAACTAGCTTTATCAACCTGGTGTAATCGAAATCTATGCAAGATGGCCGCTTTACCTCAGTTGGATTTCTTCTGCAATTTTCGTGCTCTCCGCATTTGTATGGATGCAAATTACTAATTTGATGAACATAGAATCGTCTGTCAGCATGCTGTAGTCTATTTACTGAACTATACGTGTAACTATACATGAAAACACTAGAAAATTAATCGAGTATCTGACATATGAATTTATTTTTTGTGAAAATTGACAAGGAAAATAAGAATGATTTAATTTTTATATCTCCGTGTAAAGGAATTTGTCTAATATTTTCCTCATAATGAGGAGAAAACTAAATTTTCCACATAATTTTATTTAAAGTGCTTTTATGTGGGGATTGTATTCAGCCTATCTACAGGTACAAAAACCTCAAATATGCATTTATATATAAATGCATACAACGAAACATGCAAGCAAGGTTTACTTTTTTCATATTTACGAAACGTCGAAACATACAAAATTTTAATAGTTTTGAAAAAGAATTCAACGCAAAATTGATGGATTTTTGCTTTTTCACAAAACTAATTTTTCCGCTATTTCGTAAATTTTTTTATTGTTAATGTTATTTCGAAAATATTTAAATGGTCTTTAAATCAAGTTTGGGAGCTTCAAGTAAACATCAATCGCATTGTATTTAACCAGTCGTCGAAAAACAGCAAACTTACTGCTAGATGCTAGGTAGTTCGACGACTGGTTTAATACAATAGGATTGGTATTTACTTCAAGCTCGCAAAATTGATTTAAAGAATTGTTACCAACATCTGCACAGTCATTGATTGTTTAATTCGATTACCTGTTTAAAGTTTCTACTTGGTTTCACAATTGTCATCTTGAGTACTACAACAGAAACAAATTAAATTATACGAAGAATATATTAAAAGGTTGAATATGGTTATTTTCCTCAAGGGTTACACATCAATTTCAGTAGGTTTTTATGCTGCAATTCTGCTTTCTATTATTATATACACGCATAAATTTAAATATTAACTTATATTATAGAAACTATGCTAAAATGGGAGTAACACCAAATCAGTATTATATATTTAGCAAAATGTTGTCACGCCGAAAATTAATTCTTTTTTTCGTTTCTCAGATGAATATTTGCTTTTTTGTGGCACGTTGTCTTGGTCAGTTAATACCAATTTCCCTAATGAATTTTAAAATGGATTTTGCTTATTTTTTGTGTGACTATTTATTAAAATGAGTACAATCGTCCTTTTTTGTGAAACATTGATGACCTTATTTTCATAAAATTGCACATCCGGCATAATAACGGCTAATATAACCTCCTTACAATTTTGTAAGCACAAATTAATGACATTTTGGCAGTAATTCGTTTGTTAAATATGCGATCCAGATCTAACTAACTGGTTTCAATTATCCAAATCAACATAGAGAGCGACAGCTTTTTTAATTAATTATATATTCTTCAAACGATTGCATTATTAAATAGTGTGATAATACAGACAGTTTCAGGTGCATTGCTGGAATTGAATGAACGTCAGTTTAATAGCCTCGTAAACTATGTGCCGTCGCCGATACTCAAAAGAATTCACCTCATGTGGCTTCCATATGGCTATGTGTCATGGACAAAAGTCCATAACGCCACGTAATATCACGAAGTTTGTGACAAAGGCACATTTACGGCCATCCAGGCCTCACATATGGTATTTAATATAACTGTATTAATAAAAATAGCTAAGTTGTTACATAAAATATACTGTATGCAATAGAGAAAACTTCAAACTATTTGATACCTGCTAGATCCGTTTAGCAATTTAAATCTATGAAAACCTGTCCAATATGCCTTCAGGCAATTTGTAATTTAATTCATTATTTGTTAATATTATGAAAGTTTATCTTTCTAATTACAAATTTCTTTTAAAAATATGTATTTAAAATAAAGCAAACAAATAGTTTTTAGTCACAACACTACGTGAAAAAATATTCTTGCACATAAAATAATTGTACAATGTAGACAGAGTTTCGTCAGATTCATTCTCTAAATTAAGAAACAAAGAAGGATTAAAAATCAGGCTGTGGTAGAAACACACATACATACAATTTGGAATTTTACTTTCAGTTTATATACAAATATCTGTTACATATAACATAATTGGGGTGCTTTCTGCAAATGACTTCTTTCACAATAAGCATCTCCTTCTATTTTGGAAATCCGCCTGGATTTTAGTGTGATTATTGTGAATGGTGCTTTCATATATCATAGAAGTGTCATGCTGTTTGGTAGCTGTTTTTCATAAAATACTCTTGGATTTGTTTATTTGGTAATGAGTCATACCTACATGCACAACATTTTGAGCGTCTCATTTAAGTGTATAAATATATAACGCTAGTCTTTTTTGATTGCAGAGTATTGATCCGTTTCATCAACACTCACCAGAAGTCTTGCTCAGTAGTTAAGTAATATATTTGTATTTTTAATGGAATTCAATTTTTTATTCAACTGAATATAAAACATGCTTTTAAAACAAAGTCATGCTTCAATAGGCAGAATATTACATTATTTACATAACTTATAATCACAATGATTGATGCAATATTTAGAAACAATATTTTTTACGCATTTCGTTTATTTACTTTTTCATTTTTTATATATGCGCGTTATTTTTTATTATGTTGTACAGTAACTATATATGAATAAGTCAAATCATTGAAATATTTTCAATACGATATTAGAATTCAACTGAAATTATTTGTAGTATTAAAAACTCTTTGATCGTGGTTGGTCACTTCTCTATGCCAAATTATCATTTATTAACGTAATGTCACAAAAACATTTACGATAAAACAGCCAAACTGCCGAGAATAGATTATTGCACATTAGTTTAATAAATCTAATTAGCTGTCAAGATCGCTCTGGTTCTTATTAAAAAAATTGTCTTGATAACTCTGTGGCAATTAGATCCACTATTTGCTTAATTAATTGTTCGTATGATAAGTTGACATCGTATAAAATATTGAGCTTCCGTATTAATTGTCTGTCTCTAATCTAAATTGGACTATTTCTTTAAGAAATCAATGTATACGAGATTCCAGTTTTTTATCTGGATATCTCTTAGTACTAAAATAATGCTTCAACTTATTGCAAATTTCACCTAAAATAAGAGATATGAAGCTTGTAGGTTTGCTTTTGACCCTCACTCGGAAAATCGCGTTAAATTATACGAAGAGGCATACGTTTTTACAGCATAATTGAAACTTCTGCTGCATGATGTACAAACGTGAAGTTTTAGTGAATGTTAAACTTTACATGTGTTAGTACAATGAGTGAATTAGTTAATTGAACAAATTTATACTAGCAACCAATGCGAATTACGAAATTGGTGCAACAGATTATCTTTTTTAAATTTTCTGCCTTTTCAATGTGGTTTAGTCTAAGTTAGGCTAAAAAGAACCGGAAGGACACTTCAAATGCAGAAATGACGTAATACCACATTTGCACGTCATTTAAGCTTAATTGCTAGGTGGTGGCATTGAGGCATAAACACCATGGGATTGGTTATTAAAAGCACGGCTTTTCGATAATGCACGCAATTGCATTTGTGCAATGGAGCATTATCATCATCATCTTAACTTAAGGATTGTTTAGAGAATGAAAACTGAAATTGCGGTATTTTACGTACGAAATACATGCTTTTGTAAAATTGTCTATCAAGAACTAACACAATGCTTTTAATGCCAATAAATAAGATTGTAGATCGTATCTTGTGTATGCTTGTTCAAACAGAAAAAAGTTGTCTCAATCAAGTTAAAAAAATATCGCACTTTATGCATAAATATAATTCTATTCAATTAAGGATTAAATCAAAAATGACATCTATCATTAAAAGAATTGTTGCGCAGCCAGTGGAAACAATTTTTTAAATGCTGGTTGCGATCTTGATATAAATACTTGTCTCATTGTGCAAATACATTTGTCAGTATAAAATAAGCTTTGTATTTTGCGGAAAAGGCATTTCATTCAGTAGACCGATTTTGTCCTCTATAGGAACTCATTACGTACTGCCCAGAATTTGCCGCAGACGGGGTTTGTACCTGGGCTCATCTAATTTTGAATTTATTGCTCTAACAGCATAACGTTTCAGTGGTTTAAGAAGCAGATTCCGCAGTAGACGTGCCAGGGTTCGAAAATTACGTGGTGAATTCTTAAAATTAACGAAACCGGTCTACTAGATGACATGGATTTTTTCCATTATGCAATTCCTAACTAATACTGACAAATAGATGTAAATAATTGGACAGCTGCTTGTATCGAGAACGCAACTTAATTTAAATAATACGACCTTTATCGAGTAATATGTGTTTCGACTTGAATGTTATTAGAAATTTTCACGCGAAAAGTTTTAAATGAATAATTGATTTTTAAACTATTATTAGGTCATTCTGCTTTGGTAAATATAGAAGTCAAAGCAAATTAAAGGTTTTACTTTTTAAAATTTATATATGAATACTTGAAAATATATCCAGATATTGATATCAGAAATCGCATTTTATTAGATATATCTGATATTTTCCGTATAGAATGCAAGCTTCCATTTCTTACAAATTGAAACAGCTTCATAATCGTCAACCTGTTCAATTTAAAACTACATGAACCATGAGATTTACTCGATTAATGCTCAGTTTTAAACTTGCACCCAAAACAATGTATATCTGTTCTAAACAGAGAAATAATTCACAGTTAGTATGATAAATAAAATAAGTAGGTGAAACTAGTGTACATCGTGGGATATGAATTATATATATATATATTCTCTGATTTGTTCCTCACCAGTCTACTCAGCATCGTGGTATAATAATATTACAGATTAAGCAAGCGAGTCGTTGTCGTAGTATAAAAAAAACTATTTACCATATTCTCTGCATTTTGTTTAAAGTGATCGATCAATTTAAATTACATACAAAAAATACATTGACATTATCGTACATTTTCAAAACATTCACTTGTATATCGGCAATTTGCGAGCTAAATAAAAATCATAAATTTCAATCGCATCTTATATTGTGAATTAGGTGTTGCACACCTAGTAATAAATTAGTTCAAATATGAACAGAATAATATACAAAAGACAGAGTAAACGGAACGTTTAATCTCGTGCATGAAACGAATGTGCACGAGATTATACGTTCCGTTCATGTTGTTACTGGATGCGCAACATCTAATAGAAGATTGAATAATTATTATTTCACTGCCACAAACAGTATCTTACCGCATCTCAAGTCTGAAAGCACTATATCTTGTTCTATTTTTCCTCCACATGGATGCAATTCTACATTGTTTTTTACATGAAATTTACAATAAACAGGTTTTCTACGATTGTACTTAATATAATCCACCAGCCAGAAAAATAGCCAAAAATACTCAGGTTGAATTTGCGTCTTGGTTCAAATCCCAGTTAAGGTAATTTAACACATAATTTTGCATGAATTCAAATA
>JAQBSW010002472.1:70000-102826 GCA_029291075.1 Eudiplozoon nipponicum | reverse complement strand
AAAACGTTCTCTCGTTTGAAAGCTGTATTTGGTCTAAAGTGGATTTGTTTCCTAAGCAGTCGGTCAGGCTGGCCTACATAGAGCACTGATCATTTAATGCATTTGTATAAATGTACAATGTTGGATCGATCGATTGCAGAAAGCTTATGCTTTACATGATATTTAGCAAGTGTGTTTTGTACAAAAAACAGTTGTTTATTTTACATCTGGAAGTCACAGCTGTTTTTAGAAATAGCTGAACACATGGTTTACAAGAATTACACTTCAAAGGTGGGTTCAAAAGCAAAAATCGAAGACACGCAAAACATAAGCTGTTCCTTGCAAACTCCGAAACCCTCTGCAAAATAAAGAAACGAATTTCGTACATGGTTTAAATATGAACTTGTTTGCTGTTTGTACGTGTGTGACTTCGTTGGCATGTCTCGACTCCTGCTCGTTGTTTTATGAAGTATATTACTATAATCAATGTTTGATCTTGATAGAAACACCTGACCAACTAAGTACATACATTCGCCATTATAAACTAAGATTTGTAAAGTCGAAAAAAGGCCATTCATCCAATAGGCAGGTTTCATCCTTATTGAGAACTCATCACTTACTGGACAGAGGGTTCGAAACTGGACAAGCCTGCTTCAGAATCTGGTGCTCTTACCATTGAGCCACTCAGCCGCACCGCGGCAAATTTTGGCCGGTACTTGATGAGTTTCAATAATGACGAAATTTTTCTGCTGAATGAATGGCCTATTCTACACTATACATTTCTTATATGTATGTAATTAATGGGTCAGGTGTTTATATCAAGATCGCATCCTTGATTATAGTAATTGTTATCATCGCCCGCGCAACCAATGTTCGTTTAATCACATAATAAATATTTAATTCAACGCCACATGATTTTCAAAATTGACTATATAGCAGTGAGTTGAGATCTGACAAAAAATTTCCTTTTTAACTGTGTTTTGTATACCTGTTTTATATTAAATTTAGGCTTCAAAACACGATTTATTTCTTAATTCAATTTAGAAATGCACAAAAATTGCTGAATTAAAATTTATACATGATATTATTAATTTGTTTATTCTTCGCGTGTATCGGCTAAAACCAAAATTTTTTAAATATAAGAATTTAACGACTAAATCAGAAAAGTGAACTTCGTCAATCAGACAATCCACGACAAATAATTTTAAATAAAATTTAACCATTTGTACGAGTAATCGCGAGAAAACAGTTAACAGACCTGACGTCTCTGGTGATGTGCCCTGAAACAGACGGAAGCGATCCTCAATGGTGGTCGACAGACGAATTGCCGATTCAAAGCAGGGCAGAGTGTGCAAGCGAAACACCAGATCAGGATGAAGGCGAGCCAGATTATCAGCATGACCCAACAGTCCGAACCCTGTTACATCCGTGCATCCATGAGCGTTATATTTGTGCATCAGTCGTGCGCCTTCATATATATTGATATAGCAAAAGTAAACCAGTTATAGCATCAAAAGGTCAAATATCAATAGTGTTCAAATGTTCTAGTAAATACTTGTTTGCGTCAAATATAACCTACTGTACGACTAAATACTTAAAAAATATATCGATTATAAATAATGTCTTGGCTCGCAGACATTTAAATTTCTTCCTGACGACAAGTAGGCCAAAGTTATTCATATAGGCAACTACAGCATGCTAACCGCCGATACTATCGGAATATATTGTACAAATTTTATTTAATTTAATCACAGCCATAGAATATGTCTGCCGCACAATCGTTGGGTTCTAGCCAGTAGTACCGATGGTGTTATCTTGAATCACGCCGGTACGAAAAGAATGATATACTTTACCTCTTTTCAAGATAATGATACGCCGATTGATTCTGGCAATGGTTATCATCATTTGCCGTGCTAAATTTCACTGATTCCAGGAAACATAAGCGAGAAAGTGGCTAGTTAGACCACCACAATAGTGAAGGAGCATAATTCGCAAAACCAAAGGCAAAGTGGACTCTCGGATATCATTGATGGCTCTCCGTAATGCAGTAGAAGTATGTTAGTGTGTTGGCGTTCATGCGTGCGTGAGCTTATATATGTATGTATGTAATTATATCTTTACACATTATTTCATCATTCTCCAATATCAGCTGTGCATGCCATCAAAAGCAAAAACTATAGGAAATACATAAACTTGCCTACTGCATGGAAGAAGAAACACAAATTACTTCTGATATATACATATTCATTAATATAAATCAAATTTTTATAAAATGAACATAAATCTTGCATTAATTGAATCCAAAATTCGTAAGTCAGGTTAGCTGTATGCTTAGATCAATACAGATCAAATAGTGTAAAAGTAGCATTATTAACACGATTTTCACTTGATGCTACACAAATGCAGGCATACTGAACCAGGAAACAGCTCATTCAGGGACCATTTAATGTACCCGTCAGACGAGAAAATGGAAAAAAAAATTTTCAATACCCAAACGAGCTGACATAAAAATAAATACGCAAAGAAACCACACAAAAAAGGTTTAACTATTCAATGTAATCGCCCTTATCCAATATAAGATTTTGTCAGTTTAGAGAAAATTCTCCTACAATGTCGTTTGAAGCAATGCTTTATTCAAACTACACACACACGCACACACAAACACGCTGTTTCCTCATTAAAATGCTACCAATTTAAGATGAAGATGTTTAAAGTGAATTCTGTCTTGAATTTTAGCTACTTAGGAGAGCTAAAACAGATTAAACCTGTGCTGGCGATCAAACCGGGAACTGTTACAAAAGTTTTAAGAAATGGAAAACCTACTCAGCTTAAAATATATTTTTCTTTAACGAACGTTAGATTATATAAATGAATATATAAAAATGATTATATAGACATTTAAATATAATAATTCAAATAAATAACACGTCCGTGTGTGACAAGTTTTCTGCTGGCTTCACGCAAGTCCTATGTAAGTACACCTGGAGCCAAAAACTGACCAAAAACAAAAAGCGGTATAAAACTAAAAACTGTATGCAATGAGCGTCTCGTACGACTTAAAAAAAGTGTTAATTGATTCTGCACAAAATACACCAAAGTTTGATCCTAGTCTCAGCCATTCCGGCTACATCTAGGAAATGCCAAATAAGGACGAAGCCGGTCTATTGAAAATTTATTTGCTACCTTATACACTCTATAATATATAACAGCAAATTATGCATAATTGCAATTCTACAATATAACTCTAATTCACGAGAAATTATTATACACATACAAACAAGCACTCGGCCTAAACATTCAAAAGTTCTATCAACATTTAATTTTACTGGAATGACTACGAATCACGCAAACCAGCAAAATAAGTTCCTGTATCAGGATTGTGTGCCTGATATAAACACAAATCTTATTTTATTCAACCAGTTGCACAACAGAAAAACTACCGCCAGTCACACATAAGGACAAAACCGGTATATTTTATGAATTTCTTTACTACCTTATGCAATGTTTAATTTACACCGACAATACATATGAAATCTAAATTAGGCCGAAAATCCTTATTAGAATCACTTAGAAACGTATATGAATACACACCGAATCTGTTAAGTCGCGCCATTGAGCGTGTAGCTGCTTGTAATAGATCAATCACATCATCATCCGTTAACTGAGCCGTCTTTAGGTGGCGCCGATCTTTTGTGTCGTTAGCAAGCCACCCGTAGGCGTTCACCGCCAATTGAGTGCCTAACGGTTTTGTTAGAACGAGAACATCGCCAGGCTGTATTTGATTTGGCCTGTGAACAGAATAAAAATATATGACGTAAAACATCATCGCTCAGTTTGGCACACTCCGATTTTGCTCTTTACCGGTCTATGGATGGGAATATTTTATACCCCTGTACCAGTGGAGTAGAACTAATAGAAAAATGCCGTTGTGATTCCCTTCCATAGAAATGGTGATAAAAGGACTGCTGTCAACTAACATAGAATTAGATTGCTCTGTGTTACATTAAGTTTGCCGCTGCTATTCTCGTTAGGAGGATTTGTAAAGAGCTAGTTTGCTTCTCTTCATCGTGTTATTATAACCATGAACAATAAGATGAAGAAAAGCAAACTAGATCAACACAAGCAGGGTGTAGACCTTGAACGGGATGTTAGAATCAAATCCATACACTCAGCCGTAATTTGGTGTTCTTTGAGGGTCTATCGCCCTTTATCATTGTGAACGCAATTAGATTGCACCGGTTCGTCCGATATTTGAGATGGTAAATGTCACATCCTACTCGCCAGCCCACCGAATCGCAGGAGGGTAAGGCTAACCATCTCTTGGCACACCGTAATCTCACTACTCAAGATAAAATTGAATGAGCGAAAAGCCATCTCGTCTTATATGAAGTCTAGCATTCAGTGCGCAATTAATACCGAGTTTTAAATAAGAAGTGAAAGTAGGACAGCAAGCGTACCAAACGCAGATGACGACATTTAACTGTTGAAGGAAACGTAGGCTGCACACTACGTTCGACATGCAAGTCTGACATCATAACTCCAAAATGAAATCAGCCGTGACCAAGTTATCAGCTGGTGACACTTCGCTATGAATAATAATGCGAATAAACTCTTTTGTTGTATTTCTTTTTTGTGTGGTTCACATACCGTCGTAAAGTCTATCCCCTCCTCAATATGGTGACACGGTGTCAACCATGTATCGATGGCCGATCGTACATGGGCTAACGGGGCTATGGCGGTGGTGTCACC
Source organism: Eudiplozoon nipponicum (assembly GCA_029291075.1). Lineage (NCBI taxonomy): Eukaryota > Metazoa > Platyhelminthes > Monogenea > Mazocraeidea > Diplozoidae > Eudiplozoon > Eudiplozoon nipponicum. The sequence continues at coordinate 98,098 of JAQBSW010002472.1, read as the reverse complement.
AGGGCGTGGTGGATTTCCAACCGGCAATCGGATCTCCTATAAAATACCACATGAGCCCGACGACGGCACCATGACTCGGCGTGTTCCCCGCCACAAAAGGGTTCAACAGCCACAGGATTACATGGACTCCTGGACAGTACCCCGTACTTCCGAATGGCGAATGAGCTCTCAACAGCCACCGGCAACCATGCAACTTACTGCTGCCTTGCAGACTGCGCTTGGATGTGCAAAGGCTAGAGGTGCGTCCTCGATCAAAAAGCCGAGTGGTGAGGGGACACCACTTGTACCAAATTCCCAAGAAACTCCATGAAATTTCATTGGAGCCAGCTTATCCTCCAAAAGGAGTCAGCCGCAGTAAAGTAAAGTAAGTGGTTCACATAATGAATGTTGTGTTAACATATAAACGTGTAATCTCTATTGGATTGCTACGCAGCTATATTAATATTTATTATTTTCACGTTACCAATACTATTTTAACTCGATCTATCATGTTAAACGTACCATCCAACAGAATATGTGCATCTAGGTAGCACATCGGTTAAATGAGGAATTTATTCGAGCGGTTTGAAGACGAACTCGATGCGCACTTAGAAATTGGGATCGGATATTTACAAAGCTGATGGTGCAATCTATTAACCACGAAAGAAAACCGTGGATATTATAAATCTAGAAGCTCAAGATATACAGCGAGTAACTCATCTAAAAAAATTTTTTCATAAGCATAATCAAGAATGTATAGTTATCCACAGAAGGCGTTTTGGGCAACAGATTAAAGTTGTTACTGACAATAACGAAGCCAGAGCAAGACAAAAATATTAGGCAACAATATAAAGCATTGCAGAAATGTCTGTGAGAATTAAAAACAAAACAGGTAGACTTAAACTAGGAAATCCGACAAAAATACACTCATAAACAACAACTCACATAATGAATTCACTATCGTGAGATACGGAAGTGGCAACACCACCCAACATTAGCCAAGGATTGAATACAGTCTGCCCACCACGAATCGCTGTACCCGCCTCTTGCGCGCAGTCCTAGATATAATTAAAGTTGGTGAGAGCATATTAACCAAGCACTAACAAAATTAACAAGTCTAAGTGAGCATATGCCTTGGTCTTGCAACTATCTCACTACTCCACCGAAGCTGTGCATTTCATGCATTTTTCAGTTATATAGTAGCTTACGTTTCGACTCTGTCTTTTATTCAGTTGGATCGTATATGGAATCGCTTCCGACCTAAATTTCTAAACAGCCACAACAAAATCTGGCATAAGAAGATAGACACAATGTCACTTAGGGAATTGGCATTTGATTTACGTCAGGTGCGAAATATTGCGTTTGGCTAGTTGGAAATTCAGTTCGAACGTGATAGTCTATGGGATCCGTCTGAATGAAAGAAAGACTGAAAACTTGAGCTATTTCATACCTGAAGATTCCGTGCAATTGGTGGCTTTCTTTGCATAGTGGTTGAGATGCAAATCTCTGAAGCAAATGCCCCCCTAGTTCAAGTCTAGGCCATGCCAATTCTGGCAACAACTTGTTCATTTCCAAACATATAGACTAAATCGGTCTAGTTTCTAAATTGATTTTGCTTTGTTGTGCTTAATTTAGTTTACAATGATAACCTACACATACTGAAATCCTTCAATCACCATATATATATATATATATATATATATACAGAACCATACAAAATAAATGACTGAGAGCCACCTATATAATCATTAGTCATGATTATATGGACTGTAAAAAGAACACAAGGCCGCTCACTCCTAGTGAGAAAGTCTTGTATCCCAAGTTTTCCTTCTTATAGATAGTCTGCCAACTAAGGCTAATGAGCACTATCTGCCTAGATATCAGTGGCCACAGTTTCCTTCATCAACCGAAACTTGCCCTTCGCGTCTGGCACGCTTGCTCTCATTTCGTTAAACACATTTAACAATAAAAGTTACTGCGCATTTAGATCAAACTCAAGGCTTCACATGAAACGGGATGATAGCTGTGTCCCTTTAGACCCGGCACGGTTCATGCTACCACTCCCGGACTGACTATCTTATACCCGCTGGCTGTCAGGAAGAAATTTCTATGGCTACGGGCCATACATATAAATTTAAAGCTGAGGTAATAATAGATAATGTTAAAGATATTACTATTAATATTAAATAGAAGTAAAGTACAATTTTCCGTATGCTCAACAAGAATTAAATGACAATTGTCAATCGACCTAGCTAAATGTTTATTAATGTATACGTGTGTATATGTATGTCCTTAGCTTCAAAGTCGAAGTGAAAGTCTCATGTGAAGATAATTCTCTTCAATTTGCATCGTACGCTAATGTATAGCTCTATCCAACTTTTTGCATCTATTCAATAGAAAACTTTTTGTAACTTTGAAAAAGAGTACCTTTCTCGATGTCAATTATACCATGCTCTATTGCACAAATAGATTTAACCATAAACAGAGCTCCATCTGCAGCACAGAATGTTCCAAAGTAGCTTAAGGCATTATGGTTGAAAAATTAAGAATCTTCAAATAATCAATACGATGGCCAACAAGTGCAGCAAGGAATGCATTTTACAGTTGATGACAAGAAGTATGCTCCAATAATAAGGAGGCAGTGTCACCTGCCTCTTATCTTGAAACTAATACAGGTTAACACGAAATATTATGACAGAATTGGCTGGAACGTCATTATTTATTTAAGGTACAAGTGCATAACTTTAGTACTGGAAGGCACATGATAACGCTGTTGTTACGAAGAGCTAGGGATTTCCGGACTTTGGGTCGGAAATCTCAACGGCTAAGGTCATCTGGCAAAAAACTTTATTAGTTTTAGCTCATAAAGATCGTTGACTTACAAATTGATCTTGAGTATTTCTGTATAAGGCTTGATTAACTTCACAGTCGAAAATAGAAAAACGAAAACTTTTTCAAAACTTACTCTAAACCCCTCGAACATTAATCTATTTACAATCTGACGTTCGTCTTGGCTCATGGAATCAGGAACTCCGACCAATAAGAGCATATTGTCGCAATCGACCACTCCCATGGCATACAAGTCACTAAGCACATTACAACAGGTTATACGACCCTAAAAGAAACCAATTAAAAATATGCAGTTATATATATATATATATATATATATATATATATATATATATATATATATATATATATATATATTGTGAAATATGATAACATAAGAAATGAACAACAACAAAATCAGACTAACAGAAACAAATTATCAGAAAAAAAACATTTGTAGCACTAATTGAGCAGAGTCCTGTGATGAATTGAATGAGACATGTTATGTTCTTCGCCCCAACTAGAAATAAATTTATTTAATGATTTGGCTTTCCATTTTGCCGATGTCGATTAAATTTGATTGAAAACTATCTACCTAACTTCTTTATAGTTTAAACAAGCTTAGAACACTTGCATACATAAACGACTATCAGTGTCTTGCACAGATGGCTTCAGTAGAGCCTGGGACCACATTTCCGATTAATCAAGACATTCCATTATATCCTAGTGGGACAACCAAAAGCAACTGGGAGTCAACTTTGAATATGAGTACGAAAATTACACGCTTCTACTGAAAAATTAGCGTTACCAGCTTCCTAACCTGTATTACCAGGAGCCAATGTTAACATGGCATATTATTACCGCCATTGACAAATCGACTGAAACATGATAGTTTGATTACAAGAAACAACGATATCACTTTGTAAGAGACAAGATTTACGACATATTGGGACATTCCAGTATTCAAACTGGAAACGTCTATGTATATGAGCCATTATTTTATTTACTTGAAGTCAAAAAATAAACAATCCAAATGACAAAAATAGCCTATATTAGGAAAACTTACCATCGTGTAAGGATCGTCGATAAGCGCGTAGAAAAAGTCTACAGTCTGAACTAGCTTTAAGCCATGGCGCAGCGGAATCACACAACAGTCAAGTTCAACAGCTAGACACAAATGAGCAGATAGAAAAAAGAGGTCGATAATATATACATTCAACGCAAATGGTAACTAATAACATAGAAATCAACGTGATTACCTGGTTTCGACTGAAGCAAACAAACTCGGTAATCCAGCATGATTTTTCATTTTTACTGGAAGTCTAAATGTAGTTCTTTATTGAAAATTAGTACAAATACACGATTTTTCCTGTGTTATATAATTCCGCCTCATCAAAGCTCAAAATTAGACACCATTCAGTGGAACATAAAGTTGATAATAGTTGTTCATTAAATAACATTTTCATTACTTAATTATGCTTTAGTGGATCAATTCAATTATTGATGGTGATTTTACCTTATTTTAACTATGACATTTCTTGCAATCATCATTCGAGATCAATCCTTACTAAAGGTGAGATGGTATTAATAAACTTAAGACCAATTTTACCATGCTGGTAGTTGTTTGCATTCCCTACCAGTCCCGCGAATAACAAAATGTTAGATTAATCGTACTACAAAGCCAATATAACTGCGAATACGTCTCCATTGTTAAGCGGAAGTGAAGCATCAGTAGTCTATGATTGTGCAATGTTGTTTACGAATATGATAAGTTTAGAAAAGAAGAAATTTAATTATCTACGCACGGCCTTATTAAATATAGTTCAACTGATTTTATTTAGAGAATTCTAACTATAAATTTCGCAGTCATGTGTTTTACACCAATATTTCGGCCTACATGCACCATACATAGCAGTTGAATCCGGATGAAACATGAGCACTACCATAAATGCATTAGCAATAATTTACCTAAAAACAATTAAACAAATTTTAACGATATTTTTTTCTACAATACTCAATTCAATTTAACAAAAGAAAGTAATCATTTTGCCAAAATCAAGCTAAACGAAACTATATTCCTTAATAACAACGAATTTATCTATCATGTTAGCCCTTGCGAATTTCACCAGGAATAGTTACAATTAAAAAACGAAATCAGTTAACTCATCAGGAACACGCTATGGCAAATAGTAAATTATATATTATATTATTATATAGTATATAATCGTATATTCGTAAGCATCAACAAAGAGAATGTAATGTACAATAAAAACAAAGAACATACAGAGCGAATTAAGATGAGTTGCAGCCGTGCTCGGTGTGTTAATTGTCTCAAGGAGCTGATGAAGCTCAACCTGAGACACTTTGCAGCCTCATCCTTTCAGCTTAGTGAATTGAGTCAACCGAAAGTCCGATCTTAAGTCGTATTTGCTCACGGTGTCGAATGTACCAGTTATACGGGACGCGAAGGCATTGCTGTCTTTAAAACAATAAAAATGTATACATGAAACCAGATTAACGTGCCGCAATAAGGCTTCTTCCTAAATTTTAGAACCAACTATATTTGATGAAGACTCGAAGCCTGATGTAAATATCCTCAAGCTACATAAAACACACACTATATATATATATATATATATATATATATATATATATATGCATATAAAATATCCATGGTTTTATTTCGTGTGTGATAGATTTGCACTATCAGTTTCGCAAAGATCCGATTGATCCCCATTTCAAAGTACACGTTAAGTTGGACTTTGTGATAGCTTGGTGCTGATTCGTCTCCTCATTCCGATGGCTTTCACATCAATCGTACTAACCAGTGGAAATGAGATACGATCTAATTTAAGTTGACTGGCAACGTTTCGGGACCTCATTTCCAGTACCTTCATCAGGCTTCGAATAAAACACAGTACAATGATGACACCAACAGAATTAAGCAATGTTTAAATTGCTCATTCCCACTGTGAAGTGGACGATAGATATTTATTTCCTTGTCAATTTGATAGTCTGCCACCAAAGACTTAGAAGCACGATCTGCCAGGAGCATCTTATTTTGAAGCGCCAAGGGTCAAGGTTGCTTTCAGCAACCAAAATTTATCTGCCGCTATTTGCAAACTCGCTCTCATTTCGCTGGTGCTCGTTTAATACAATATCTTAACTGTGAAATAAAACCGACGTTTCGGCTTCACAAGAGAAGGGTTGGCTGCATTCAAATATTATCGGCAAGGTTAACATTACAATTAACAAGCTCCCGAGTGGTGAGGGGACACCACTTGTACCAAATTCCCAAGAAACTCCATGAAACGTGGAGCCGGCTTATCCTCCAAAAGGAGTCAGCCGCAGTAAAGTAAAGTAAAGTAAGGCAACTTCTGTGGTTGACTGAAACCGCACAAGAGGTTGATGCCTTAGTGAAATACGCTCTTCTCAAACCCACCGAACGAGTCCTTAGATTCACTTTAATGCATTTTATATGCAGGAAGCTAGGTTTGGAAAGTCTCACTCAAATAGGACGATTGATGCTAAATAAATAGCCTAAGTACGATTCACGTTAAGTCACATTCCGTCACTGAAGATTCGACCTTACCATTAGTGCCATGTTTTGCATGTATTCATGATACACTGGACTACACTGGTTAATGTTAAAGTTGTTCATAACAGTCAGATCAATGAAGGGAGATCAGACTAATAGTCTCAATCCCCCATTAGGAATGGGCGAACTAATGTTCGATTATAACCCACACATAACAAAGAATGTAATTGTTACGCGGCATTGAAGAAGAATTATATAATGCTGGCATTATTCTATTAATCAATAGCAATAATCGTCGTCCATTTCTGACCAGGACATTCGTACCCTCGCCTGATAAAAAATGGGCAATGACTAGAAGCCAAATTCATCTACATGACCAACCATCGATTTGATAAACAAGACAGTCCAGCTAGTCTTCAGAGAGGCATTTGTATCTGCTAAATCACATCTGAAACTTCATTAAGATAATTCCATTGCAATCATTTGATAATCTTTCAACGAACAAGTCTAAGCAATTAGGTAACGATATTTTTGCCGAGTAATGTTGGCTTGGCGTTTAAAAAAGCAACGCGAATTGAGAAGTCAATCGTGAGGGTTGATCTAAATATCAACAAACAATTAAAGACGAATAAACTATTTAGGCATGTTAGAAATATACTTCTACGAAAAAGAAATATTTACAAAAATGTCTTAGCCCTTATTTGATCTCTCTTAGCACACATACTTTTCAGCAGGTGAGAACTACCGTGCAACTCATGGTTGAGTATCATAGAAAACATTATTTGAATTACGAGATGAAATTTAAAACTCCTTCATTAAATTATTTATAGTATTTGGAAAATTTACTATATATATATATATATATATATATATATATATATATATATATATATATATATATATAAAATGTGCAGTAACCTTCTATTATAGACAGGATTATATATAAATCACTAACCGTCCATAACATAGTTTTAATAGGTTTTCAAGTCCTTAAGTTGCATTGAAATGACAGCTGAATAATAATAATAGATAGGAGAAAATCTCTTTCGAATGGTTGCGCAGGGCAAGCTTCAAATGTTGACTCTACACGATTTGCGTTCGCAGGTTGCCGCTTTGCAATATCAGATTCACAAAGATCCGATTAAACCCATTTAAAAGTAAGCCCCGTAATGCCTAAATCTGCTAGTATGAGCATTTTACTGAGTGCATGATTAGAGGCCTGATGATGATATGGGAAATTCCATATCGAAATGTTGTTAGTCATCGAAGATGAGATCTTACCTCACTTCCAGTGGTTAGTATGAACGATGTTTAAGTCTTCGGAAGAAAGGAACGAATGAGAAATCAGCCTATAAGAAGACAAATCCGATGCGTACTTGGAAATGGAGATCAATCAGATCTTTGCGAAACTGATAGTGCAAAGCGGCAACCTGCGAACCAAATCAACAGGGTCAAAATATAAGAGAAATTGTTCGTATTTTTCAGAGAAAGAGAAATTTTTAACAAAACCATCACAGATTAAAACTGACAGAAATAGACAACTTACATTTGGCAGAAGGAAGATAATGAAGGCGGCTCAGTGTTGCCGCAAATCGCTTATAAAAAAGCCTGCCTAAAATAGTAAAAATACATTTATTTTAAATGATTAAGCTATATTTTATCTTGTATAACCGATAAATAAACAAATCTTTGTGATATGACAAAAATCCAATAAAAGTGGAAAGGGTTAAGAAGCAGACAATCTCCAGCAAAAATCTATGTTAATCAGAATGTCATAGACCACCTAACCTGCTACTAATAAAAGTATTACACCAGTGTAACATGTTGATACATAGTTTGACGTGCTGCAAATGAACAATAGTTTGTCCATTCATTGTAGTGGTTGAGACTGTCTTAGAATGACCTCTCCTCGAGTGGTGAGGGGACACCACTTGTACCAAATTCCCAAGAAACTCCATGAAATGGAGCCGGCTTATCCTCTAAAAGGAGTCAGCCGCAGTAAAGTAATGACCTCTCCTTATTGACATGCCCAGCATGAGAAACTAAAAACAGCGCTGAAGCGCCATCAATTTTGCCAAATTAATCACAAATGTATACAGATGATCATATAACCTGAACGACAATTACGATCATGAGCATTAAAGGGAATTTTAAACTCTGGGCCGAAGTTGAAACCTAGAGTGAGGTTTCTTTTGCGCCCTGAGCATTGAACGGATATCGAAGCAAAGTTGCAGGATGGTAACCTATGTAATTACTGACTTGATGCATACAGACGAATGTAGAAGGATACCTGTTAATTCTCTCAATTCCGCTATTCTGCTCCCCAAAATGCAGACCTAACATAAACGATCTTCATCGATATCTACGATAAAGGCGATCGCAGGCATTACCAGCTTCTTACGAGAGCAGAAATCACATAAGTATGAATTTAGAGAATTTCAAACTAACTTTTATGGTCCTTGTGTGTTGCTTACACCCAAAGAACTACCTTTTGTTTGATGGAACGCCATGCCTGTAACATCTCGATTCAGTCAGCTGGCGAAGTGTCAAAAGGCACTGTCAGTGTTGCTTATTTCCAAACAGTCAATCCTACAGTAATTTAAACGAAAAATTTTTCGCGACAGAGAATAGATTAATTTCCAGGCACTTGTTGTGCCAAAAAAGTGAAGACAGTGGATGAAAAACCTTTTTAGGGCACAAGAACCAGGTTAATAAGCCTACAGATCAGCAATACATAATGATTTATGATCTAATGCTTAATTGCCGCATAATTATGAAGAATATAGTTTTATGTGGACGGTAAAGTAACACTAAGTCAATAATTTCTTGTAGATCTAGAGCACTAGAATAGGCAATTTTTCTCGCAGAAATATTTATCAAATCCAGTATTGCAGAAAATGTTTACCTTAACTAAAATAAAATAAAAACGCGCTTATCGTAAGCCAAAACTTCCTAGGCAATATGAACGGATACATACCAATACTTAACAATTTCACTACGGCAGGTAAGCGGCGTTTGAAATCCTATTGATGTCAGGGCCATTTCAAAATTAGAGGGGAAACAGAAGTGTAGGTAAATTTTGATCGAAAATAATTGCAACAAAAGGTGATAACGTAGCCTCACTCGTAGCCTTAATCAAGTCGTTGTGATTTTGACTCGAATGACAACGCCTTATCGCACGGCTCACGGACATAAGCAATTCATATGGAACAATAACACACCACCATAACCAGTTCAAACGTATTCCAGTAAGCCGTGGCTACTTGTTGTTTAGGACAACACGAATAAAACCAATAGATCTGGCCACATGTTTTGGTTGTTAGAATCCCATTAAAACTCTGCTGCCAGAAGTCTACTACGTTTTGACTATACAGTGCTAATGATCAACATTGACTGAATTTTCCTAATAAGTTACTAGTAGCACCAAGGCTTAAAAAATTTGAATTCAGAAGTATAGTGTACTATCAGTGACCAATCTGCTAATAAATTAATCGCGCCTCTAATTTCTGAAGCGCATTTCTCAACTATTGCCAAAACCTCGTCAATTTTCCTAATTTCACGAGAGAACGACTGAATTAGCGATCTTATTATGGACTGTAAATCCGTTTGATTCCATGGCTTTCTTTCGCAGTTATTCCAATTCGAAGAACCCAAGGTTCCAAAGGTACTATACGCTCTCATTGCCACCATTTGTACGACAAAACAACACCAACTCTGTGCAAGTGCGGTTTCCAAACACAATAAAATAAAAAATGTAAATCTAGCCAAATTTCATGGAAATATTTTGCTCTGCGTTGTGCCAAAATTTGTTATTCATTATCCTCAGAATAAACTGCTAGAAGAAAGGTTCAATCAAGGCAAACTCAGATATGATTCAAGAATGGAATTGAATTTGTGAAAAAAATTCATACATTTCTTCACTCACTACCTATGGCACCAGTAAAAGCATTTACTTTCCGTTGTTCTTTTCAATGTAATGGTCGTTCTCCTGTGGCTCACGATGCTGGCATTCCGGTACTGATACAATAACCATAGTGTTGATACCCTTTACAAACTTTATATACATATATATATATATATATATATATATATATATATATATATATATATATATATATATATATAGTTAGTTGGCTTTGACGTCGTATTGTCAAATTTTAGAAGTTAGCTTCACTACTGCAGGTTTACACATTCGTATAGGAGATTGTACTGTATTATTTTCCCACATACCTCACTCAAATATTTAGTGGGTAGAGGGCGTAATACCGGCTTCGGCTGATGAGTCGCCAGTAAGTATGAAACGAATGTGCATGAGATTATGCTTTCCGTTCTTGCTGTCTTTGGTTTATCCTTCTAGTTAAAACTGAACTAATTTGTTATTAGGTTCGCAACACCTAATACATACTCGCTAAATAACCAGTTTTGATGGCATAAGTTAAGACCTGACATATTTAACAATTCGGCGACACAACCAAATTTAACCCAGAAGTGAATATTACTTAAAGAAAAATAGATCTTTACTATGAATAAAAGGGACAAAAGAGTTTCTATTAGTACACATACATGGAGCTCATGCGAAGAGAGAAATGACTAGAATTGGTCGTCTCTTGGCAAAAGTAAATTGCAAGTAATAGCAATTAAGGAAAAGATATTCGACAATGGCGACTTGAATTAAAATATGCTATGAAGAGATTGGCTGTCTAATCAATAATAAGCGAGTGATTGTCCTCGATTTCGACTTCTCCAATACATTTCTTCTCGTGTATTATGGGCGAATGTACATTTTCGAAACAAAATCGAATGCTTATCAGTGAATCGAAAACTGGCAGGTAATATAGCACTACTGAGATAGTGATGGCACCAGCAGATGCCTCAACGCCGAGAGCAGTTATTTGGCAATCTTAATCAAAAATAGTAATACATCACGGACTAAAGAATGAAGCATCACTGGCGCAAAGTTGCCAGATCCGTGAGGTTGTGTCAACACTGATTTGCTGACACAATAAACATGGCCCGCGTCCTTAATAACCTGTAGCAACCAAAATCCAGCTCTTCGCCTACACGTTGCGAGCCTGTTTTTACTAACAGTAAGAACGAATGGATTTATTGGCGTATTACGAAACCAGATAATCCAGGTAGATAGTGTTCGTCAAATCTTAGCGGTAGATAATTAAAATAAGCAAACCTCTAAACATAAAGCGAAATAAATGGGATATTCTGTTTAATTACGCGTACATGCCTGCAAATGTGTAGAGATATATGTGCATGAATATATTTAATTAGAGCTTAAATGCTGATCTCTTGCTGAGACGTCGATCTGACTCTATGTATTTATTTATATATATAATTAGCTATACACCTGTAAATTACACAGGCGTGTGTGTACAATTGCACATAAGTATAGATTGTTACATTTATTTTTCAAATAAGGAAAACATTTATTTCCAGATATGAATTTGAAACACTTTATAGCATGCAGAAGCGCTTTTGTCCATAAGATGGAGCAACATGTTTATAATACAGCACAACACAATGTTATTAGCACGGTTGACTTCCATCTGCATTTGCTGGTCTTCGTGTGTCGTTTAATCTGAATTATAGCCTATCCACAAAAATCTCAACCCAATAGCTTTTCTCTCCAACTAGTCAGTCCTTCTTAGCCGACGAAAGACATAAGCATGATGCACAATGGTTTGTATCCATGAGACCTGAACTGCTTCGAGTGCCTCGCATTGTGTGCCATTCTAGCCTAGAACACGGAAAAAAACTACACAACTTCACTCCTTGTGTAAAATTGACACTAAATAAATAATGTTAGAGTTATTGGCCTCACGAGTAGCCACCACAACAAGAATCCACCATTTGGACAGTGCTTTCAACAAATCCATTCGCTCAGTTGGGATTACGCCGATGTTACGTGGGCGTTAGGAAAAATGAATTAATGGCAAGACTAACGATACGATCAGTTCTGACCAGCCGCTTTTCGATGTACATTCACTGTCCCATCTAGATAGGGAATGTCGTTACACTCGAAAAACAAGAAGACTACAAACCATGCTCACCACGCCAACGAAAAGTGGTCGTAACCACAGACGAATTAGGCCGTAAATCATGTGTCTGGGCACTAATATTCACGCTATTAGTCACCTGATCACATCGCATTATACTGTCACAGAAGAAACTTAAATTGGCGAAAATCTGTATATCCAGTGGGAAACAGAGTCCAGCAGAAAGCCATGATTATGCCTGCCTAACCGGCATATGATTTTCTGGAACCAACCGTGTGAAGAATCTTGGATTCCTGTTCATGCTTACCACCTCAGGGGCAGAACCATTTGGTAATGCACTAACAGTAGTCTATTTATTGCTAAATTATTTATGAAGACTTTGCAGTGGTGTGCTGCCAATGCCACAGGAAGCCAATCTGAACCGAGTTTATATCTATACGAAGTCGTTATTAGGTTTTTAGATAGACGTTTAATTCAATCGAAATTTTCTCTAGCGTCTCAATATAATCTACAGCAAGCTTCTCTTTTTAAAATAAGAGACTGAGGGAACCATATAAAGATGATCCACTTGCTATGGTTACACAACGCCACCATACCAGTGAGAAAAGTTTAGAAATTGCTCGCCCGATTTAAAAAATGCAGCCAATGATGAGAAATAGAAATATATCCACACAGGTGGTCTCATTAAACTTCAAATACAGTTGTTTCGGTACTGCTGACAGGATACTATTATCTGCAATTTTATAGTCAATCTGTGAGATGAGCTAAAGATTCCATTTTAAGGTAAATGACGATCACAAAGCGTTAAATAAAAATGTTTCACTGTTTTAAAGGGAAATAAATCGATGTGTCACTGCAAAAAGTGATTTATCAAAATGAATCTATAGAGGAGAAGATGCAAAATGCAGAATTATTTAAAATTTATAAACCCTAAGACAAATTAATAGAAATATTTCATATAGCAGCATATTTAAAGAGATCCAAAAACTATGAGCAACAATTAAATTTACAATTAATATATAATTTAGCTTAAGCAGAATTACATCTGGCGTAGCGCCACACCTAAAAATATATTTCGTCAAGTATTTCGAATATCGAAAATCAAAGCTCAGCAGTTTACGTTGTAGGAATTCTTAAATACCGTAATAGAAGATTATAATAAAACAACAAGTTTCGACATACGGAACTTCAATCGATTTAACGCAAATTTCGGCAACAGCAACAAATGTATAATATCTGGATTAGGCCGATCTTAAATTACGCAGCTGCAACTTCGAACCAAATTAAAAGGGATTCATCAAGCATGGTAGAAGCTGTACAAAGGCCGGTGGTGCAATGTATCAATCCGACCTCGTTCAGAATGCACGCTTGTAGACTTTGGCTTGTTTCTCCACAACCAATATGGTTTCGAGGCTATGCTATAGTATAAAAATATTCCACTTGAATCAGCGGATGGGAATATATATGGATCCGACAAAATATAAATATGGAGTGGGGACAAGGTTGGGACCATCAGCGATCACACTGCCGATCATGGAGAAGCTTACTGGTGAACTATGTTCGTTTTCAAAAATATATAAAATTTGCAATATTTTACCAACAATGCTGGGAGATATGCCCCGGACTATGATGTCTTTTTAACTGCTCTGTGCTGAAATGCGAGAAATATGTTATCAGGATCTCTTGAAATTTGAGTATGACAGTTCTTTTCCATGGTAGAGCAAAAATTCGCGTTAAATGAATTAGTCACATATTTTATAAAAAACTACTACAATGAAGCTATTGTATCTTGCCTTTTGTGTAATAAGTGTATCACAATTTGATTTAGAGCCTTACGGTGATGATACAGCAGGATGTATTACATGTCACTATGGCGAATAACAATACACTTTTTACAAATTTATACTGTGATAACGAAGCATGGCTTTATGTTTTACTGTACATATTTATATGGCGTGGTTTTCTTTAATTTACTGTACACTAATATCGTAAAAATTTAATAGAATGTGGGGTTTGTACCCAAAATAAACAAATTAGATTCGTTTCTTCAAATTTCTCGTCTCCAACGTTATAAATCTGAAACAGCAATCACCAGAAGACACTTTAGTTCTAACAGAAAACCTGACGAATCTGTCAAGCAGTCATTGAACTCCAGCAATAGGTGAACGAACTTAGCGGTCCTGTCCGGGCATCTTCCTGCTTCCAATTAGAGGTCATATCTATTACGTCATTATAAAAACTTCCTTAAGGGATTGTCGAGACAGTTTGCTTTACGCAACCCTAGTAAACGCAATTTATTTATTTGGTCCCAGCACTTACTGTCTTTTAATGATGAGCTGGTTTCAAATATGTTCGAGCTGCTGAATGATAACTTACATCGCAAAAAAGATGTTTCAGTTAATATTATAATTCTGTCCTAACGACGCACAAGTCTTAGCAATTACGATTTCCTTTGGTCTCTTCAAGAAAAGTCGAACTGAGGTGTGAGCGTATCTTATTGTAAAGGGTAACTGATAAAGCTGCAAACATCTAACCGTCGAACCCGACCATCTCTAATACGAAGGTTATTTTCTCTGGCCGAACCAATCCAAAGAGAAGTCGCTCCACTGTTGGTGGTATTCTTTGGGACAACCTATTGCCTGTCATTGTTTTGTTTTCCCTTACGCTTTGAAAGGTTGCCTTAATCACCCAACCCTGATTTTACTCGGCCAGCCTCGATGTCGTGGTACTTATGCCCGAGCTCTGTATTATATTAGTCCCATCCCTACCCAATATTCTGACCACTGTAGCAGCTCCGAAACCATCCTTCAAGATAAAAAAAGCATCTAGATTAGCCCTCATTACGACAAAATACACCAGCCCAGTGGCAATTCGAGCTTTAGGTTCATACCCTGTAATTGCTATTTCCTCTAACTGGGCCACCACCCTTCCCGATAGCGGAAATGTCTACAGAAATTTTCATAAACTTCATGTCTCTCCAAAAAACAATCAACTACGAGAATTTCCTTCGTCGAATGAGCTAAACATACACCTGCTGGTTGAAACTTAGCTTCCACCAACGTCCACAGCGACGATCTCCTCCCCATCGATGACTATTCCCTTCAAAATAACAGCTCTGGAAGTGGTGACGGATTAGTCATATATAAGAGAAGTCGCTGAGGAATTTAGTTATTTTAAATTTGGTTATCATTCAAAATATACTGAATGCATCACACGGGCTCTCCAATAGTGGTAATCAAAGGGCTTCTACATTCCAGCCGCTCTAATTACTGATAAGCAATTGCTAATCATTGTCTCGCCCATTCATACATAGCCCTACATTTGATGCGCATCTTGACCTTTTCAATTGTCGGGTCAGATGACCATGGTTGCTAAATAAGCACTTATTATTATTCTAATAACACAAGATAAAGAAAAAATAAATTCTTACCATATTATTAAAGCCCTAACTGGAATTAAGTTTGCTAAAAATCCCATGCATATATAAGAGTTATATTCAGGATAATGATAAACATTACAGTCGATACGTACCAGAAGACATTTCGATATCCGTCTGAGTGTATATCTCAGCGAGTGAGATATATAAATTTAGGTAATATGACACGCATTAAAAAATTATTTTTAATATTTATGTATATATTTTTGACATGTTTTAATATTCAAGAGAGTTTGATTGAATATTTTACAACACGAGGCTGTCCTGCTGTACATTACATTTACGAATCTGCATTATTTTTAAACTGTCCCATATATTAAATGAATCGGAAATCCGCAGCAGTAATATTATGACAAATAGGAAATATTAACCGAGTTAGAGCACACAATATTCTTCCAGATTATCCATATTTTTTAAAATCACATATTTTAAAATTAATTATATTCTTTGATAAAATTACACAGAATCAAATAATTATTAATTTCTGAAATTATATTATAGTCCTTTAATTTTAAATTATATATAATGAAAATTCGGTAGAGGCATCAATGATCGTAAATTGCTTCGTTATTTATGTTTTATAGGGTAAAAATTTAGCGCAAATCTTAATTGCTGGGACAAGAATTGTCGGTAGAGCATTTCGCCGTGCATTTGAGGAGGAATATGCGGCGAGTAACAGAGCTGCACAAGCCAGAGGTTCGTCTACAGAGGACAGTTCACAATCAAATTCGTTGCACGGAATGAGTTTGGAGGAAGCAAAGAATATACTTAATGTAAAGGATATTACTAACACAGAAGATCTGATTAAAAGCTATGAACACTTGTTTAAGGTTAATTCAAAGGATCAAAATGGGTCATTTTACTTACAATCCAAGGTAAGTTTTCTATGCTTGTGTTATTTTTCATTCTTCAACTCGTATGATTTCGTTAGCTAAAATGCAGCTTTTATAGATCATATTCATAAATATAATGATATTTGCTTAATTTAGCGTTAGATTGTACATTTTATAGATTTGTTTTTGTTGAGCGTACGACTCAACTACGCGATGTAATTCCGCTATTTAATTTCAATATATATGCAATAATACAACGTATGTTCTGTTCAATCATCATTATATTGGTTATAACAACTCTGGTGATTCAGGCGTACCATTTTTTTCTGTTTCTTGGTATTATTCAATGTGACTATGCTTATCATTTACTTTGCGCCTCCTTAGAGACTTTCTTGTGGACTTCTGTTTCACAGGATATAGTGTGCAGAACATGCGACCGTAGTTGTTCGTCCTTGTCTCGTGCCACCAAACATTTATGCATTTATGACAGTATTTGGAACCCCTGTGCCTTATATATTCTTCTTCGTTTTCATATAACTAACATCTTAACAATCACAACTATTGCTATTCACAATCGTTGATCTTACATTCCAGCCAGGTTTTATCTTATTCTTGTTGGAATATTTTTATGATAGACCTGATGGTCTCTAGCAATATAAGCATCTTATTCTTATTACGTGAATTGTTTTCGTAAACACAATTTGTCATTTATTAACAAAAGGCGGTTGTTTCACAACAGTACAATTTATCCATTTCATATTAAGTCTAAAGCGTGATGTGTGTAAGTTATTTGCGTGTATAATTTGCTTGTTGAGTAATTCCGATGCTAACATTAAATTTCATATTATAAACGAATTTGAGAATGATTAGGAAGCTTTAACTGGATAATGTAAGCATTGTTCTACTGTTCATTGAAACTTTCATAAAAAATAAAGAAATAAATGCTGGACCATTTTTATTTTTATTATGAAAACCAAAATAATTTTAAAGCTTTTGTGATCGGCGCATTAATTCACTGACAAGATACTCTTATATCTTACAATAGTTAGATTTTTGTTACTGTTTGTAATACTACGTTGCGTATACGTAGGGCATCATTTTAGCAGCTCGTGTATTTTCGACTTGAATATTGAGCACAAGTTGAAACGGAAATGTTCAAATCCAGACAGAAGGAATTCTGGCATCTACTTGATGAGTGTCGAATAAGGGCTAAACCGGTCTATTTGGTTAATTTCATTTTTATCGTATGTAGTTTTTGGTTTATGCCAACTATGTATATGGCTAATACAAACTATGGAAATTATAGAAGATAGAAAATGATATACATCTACTAAGCCATGTTTTCGTCTTTATTATCCACATCCTCAGAGTACTACGCGAAGTAATTCAACCAACAATCAATTTCTTTAGTCATAACTAATCCGCTACGCTATTAATACAAAAATTAAACAATCGTGTTAAATTATATTTTTTAGCACTATTTTTGGTCTTTGAAGCGTTAACTGTTGGTACCTCTATTCTACTACGTGCCTTACAGACTTTTCTGGTATACTCGGCTCAGGTTATCTTCGCTTATGTATTCATTCTTTACATAAAATTGTATTGTTTTAGTTACTGGTATCTCTTCTCAGTTTTTGTTAATTTCGGTTCTTTATAAAATGTTATTTGTTTCTCTTCCTTCACCTAGGTCTTCCGTGCAAAAGAACGCATTGATGCAGAATTAAACGCCATGAATCAGCAGACAAAATGTGATAAACCTAGTGAATCTTGAAAACATTGCTAGTTATATTTGTTTGTGACTACCTGCATTTTTATTAGTGAATAGTAGGTGTGGCAACCTAAATGGTTCCACTTTTTTCGATTTAAATGTAGATTATTTGTACTGAAATTATTTTTAATCTAATATTTTAACACATAGTATAATGTGTTTACGAAAAATATTTCTGAGCAATTATGTAAAGAAATCCTTTACTATTCATTATTGAGACGTTGATCAATTATCATTTCGTTGATTTGTACAGCTAAATAATATAACTTATACGTCTATGTACTAATTATTTTTGCTGACTACTGTAAAATAAATATAAGCGCTTATAATTTGAGTGGTCTTGGTTGGAACATTTTTAAAATAAATATTCATAACATTCAAATTTGATTATAAGTGATCTAAAATGGCCTATGTGATTTGGCGCGTAGTACTTTTTAAAAGTCTTGTCTATTTACAATGTAGTCAACTTCTGGTTAAGACTGATAGAATATGAGTTAGAATTAACTCAACTATTTTCTACTCATCATACTGATAAAAAACGTTAAATTATGGGCTAAATCTGTCATCATCTTTGCATTTTCGGTAACTGGTGTCTTCCTCAATCAGGCCGCGGCTCGCTGAGCTCCATGATGAGTTAATTAAGAGCAAAATACTAATTTACTAGTTCTATTCGCTCGTTCTGCGCTGGCTCATACTCGGACCATACACGCTCAAACGAAGACTTAGGTCGATCACACAATGAGCTTTGACGAGCCCATACCAATAACACAGAATAAACCAGTCATCTCCCATGTACTTTATTTGCCGCTAAGTTCCCACTGATTTACATTAATTTAAGCTGTCTTTGATATTGATATTATGCTGCGGCGTTATGAAGTGACCAATATCGTAAACAAATGTCCTGTTACTGATCTAATTTTACTCTGATTCCAGCCATTTACCTTAATAGGTTCGGTATCCTGTCGGGCCGGATGTACAAACGATCTTTTTTAACAACGTCTCAGCTGATGCAGTTGACGTTCTTTAACTACACGAGCCTTAAATTGCGTCACTCAGAATTGAAGGCTATTTTTGCAAACCTGGGGGTCGGCCAGTATTGTTTTGTTCATTTTGGAAATTAAATAATGATAGAGATAACTTAAAATCTACAGTCTGTGGTCGGTTATTGCTTGATAGGCATCTGTCTTGTCGGTGTAGGTCGGAAAAAGCCATGCTCGCTCGCACGAGTTTCAGAAATAAGTTGGAGGAACGATTGTATTAGTAAAAACTATTTCGTTTAGGTGGAGCTCATGTGGCACTCATTTAGACAAAGTTCTAACTAACCATCCCCATTATGTGATGAGTTCCAAGTAAGGACGAAACCGGTCTACTGGATGAATTGCCTTTTATACACTATGCAATTCTTAGTTTATACTGACAAATGTATGTACTTAATGGGTCAGGTGCTTATATCAAGATCGCAACTTTGATTATTGTAATTGTTATCACCATCCGTGAAACCAATGTTAGTTTTGTTATTTAAGATTTTGTATTATGGACGAAACTGGTCTACTTGATGAGTTTCATTTTCAACATTGTAAAATGTTAAGTTTATAGGGAGAAATTATGTTTTTATCAAACACGCGATCTTATTTTAAATAATCGTCTTCACCTCCAGCTCAATCTTCAATTAGATGAGTGCTAAATTCAAAACCTCTTCCCCAGGTAGCGTTGCATTTGTTGTCTAATGAAATATTGAACGTTGCACGTTGGAAATTTTGGTCTAAAGTGATGCCGCATAGGCATCGTGTGCAGGAAAGACTAACTGAAAGAAAAACTTTGTATATAACTGAAATTGTGTGTAGCGTGCGGCAGGATGGCTCAGTGGATTGTCTTCGATTCCGAAGCAGATGTTTCCATGTTCAAGCTCTGTCCGCGAAAAAATCGAGACAGTACTTGAAGAGTTTCCTTTGTCGACGTAACCGGTCTAATTTAGGAACTGCGATTTCAACATTATATCGTGCGTACTTTATGCAGTCAAATGTAAGTAAAATGGGATTGGTTTTCATACCAAGCTCACAAACTTGAATTAAGTTATTGTTATCACCGCCCGCGCAATCAATATTCGTTAAATTACATAATTGTTAATCCAGTAGCACTTCTCCAGGTAGCGTGGTGTCTGTTCTATAATGAAAAAATTAGCTGGCTATTTGGAAATATGGGTTTAAACATATAGCATAAAAAGCATACACCTGAAAGATTATCTAACTGAAAACCTAATTTACTATATAAATGAAAGTTGTGTTTAACGTGCGGTAGTAACGCAGGAATAATGCCAGATTATGAACCAAAAGCGGCCGGATTCAAGCCCTTTCCGCGGTTAGTCCTGGACGCAATTTGTAAGGCTCTCAGTAAGGACGAAACCGGTCTACTTTATGAATTGCTATTCCACCATAATACAATGCTTAGTTTATACTGATAAATGTATATATAATGGAATTGGTGTTGTTTTCAAACCCAAAAACTTGATTTAATTAATGGTTTTCAACGCCTACGCAACCAATGATACTTTAGTTATATAAATGTTCAATTCATTATCAAATCCAAGTATCGTAGTATTTGTTCTATAATAAGAGATTGGGGTGGCTTATTTGAACTTTGTCTCTAAACAAATGTCATATAGACGCAACCTGAATGAAATGATAGCCAAAAGTCTAATTTAGTATATGACTTAAAATTGTATGTAGCATGCGACAGGCTGGCTCATTGGATCGTCAGTGTCCAAAGCAGACCTGCCCAGGTTCGAGCCCTAGCCGCGGCAAGATTCTGTTTAGTATCCGAAGAGTTAACATAAGGACGAAAGCGGTCTGCTGGATGAACATAATGTCTTTGTAGTTTTCACTATACATTTATTAGTTCTACAATGAAATAATCACTTGCTAATCTGGTGGTGATAATAATTTTTTCAAATCATGTTTGCAAACGTCGGTTAAGCACCGATCCCTTTTTATCTAACCAGACGCACAACATGGTAAAACTACCGTCAGTCACACTGACGTGTTTCGAACTTCTACGATCATCATTAGATCGTAATGGCAAGGTGACTCGTGGATATTTGTGTGGGAGCTGCATTTCTGATTTTGAGCACCTTATATACGCATTGCGTTTTGATCCTCGATAGACATTTTACCGTCTTGCTCTAATGATGATTATGGAATGTCGAAATGCGTCAGTACGTTTGGCTGACGGTAGTTTGGCTTTATTTTGCGAGTGGTTGTATACAATGAGATTAAATATATTTTTGAAAGGTTGCTTAGTGCGTGCGTCACATTGATTATTACCACGAATTGCGATCTTGGGTTGTCGTTTTGCACTATTAGTTTCGCAAAGATCCGATTGATCCCCATTTCCAAATACGCATCGAGTTCGTCTTCGAGGTGGCTGGGTGCGGATTCATCCCTTTCCTCTGAAGGCTTCAACATCATTCATAATAACCACTGGAAATGAGGTACGAATATTAGATCGTCTTGAGGACTGATATTGCATAATGAGATAATATTGGCGAGTTCAAAGGTAAAGTAGACATACTTAGTTTTGGTATGGAAGCAAGATAACGAAATTCAGGAAATTAATTGTTTGGTTCTGTTAAAGGTATTGCAAATAGAAGAAAATGTCCTAGTATGTGTCTATAAATGCCCTCCGATTCAGAATAGTAAATGACGATGCACATTAGTTGGAATGCAATTTGATTTTGGACCCAACAGTGGAATGAATTATACGTAAATAAATAAATAAAAAATATTTTATTGAGAATTAAATCTGAAGTATTAAAAGCTATTATTAGAAAGTGAACGAAATTAAAATACAATTTTCGTAAGAAGCACGTAAGAGAGCGTTTGACCCTGACACCGTGCATAACCAAATGCAATCGAGCGTTGAAAATTATCTTGCAAATTTACACTGATGAATTGTGACAGCTAAACTATACGAAATCTACTCATCCCTTTTAATATAATAAGCAGGATTTAGGATAGACAGTATATAAATATAACAAAATTAATGAACGAAACTTGTTTAGACTAGTTTAAACTCAAACAATTCAACCTCACTTCAAATTGAAATCCGATCCGTCTGGTGATAAAGAATACCTTGTATAAACAGCAAATCCAGACGCCTCGTTAGCAAACCCTATTAATTCGAAGGTTAGTATAACGCAAAATACAATTAAAAATTGGAAAATTGGCTGTCGGTGTGGTCCACGTGTTGATATGCAAATAAAAATCGTACTCATTAGAGGAGAGAAAACCATGAAGATGGTAAATGCAGAGAACACATTGTCCGCAGTTAAAAATAACACTGAATAATCTATTATGACTAGAAATGGGGGACATTGGCGCAGAATCCAATCTGAGGGTTGTAGCACTGGCTTGCCTATAATCTTGGACTGCCAGTATTGCCAATAGGGGTGTGGCTACTTCTCCTAAATTCGCAAGCCTACATTCAATCTGGAGCTTGTGAGTGAAAATAGGACATTGATGGCAGTGTCAGACAGACACATAACAACTAAACGAACATTGATTGAGTTCCTAATAAGGACGAAACCGGTCTACTGGATGAGTTGCCTTTCTACACCATATAATTCTTAGCTTATACTGACAAATGTATTTACTTAATGGGACAGGTGTTTATATCAAGTTCGCAACCTTGATTATAGCAAACGTAACTGAACTGGTTGTCAGTTGGGCTAGATTCGATACTCAAATGCGGCGAAAACGCTTATTAGGAAATACAACTTGAAATGTCAGTATAAAATATAAGTCAGGAAAACTCGTTGATACAGGAGAACACGTTAACGGTGTGTATCAACAAAAGGAAAAGTAGAACTCACCGGGATCTGGTTTGACGGCTTAAACAAAGAAATTAGATGTTATTTTACTTAGAAGCCTTTACATAATGTTTGAAGCCTTTTTTTGAAATGGTTTTGCGGAGTGTAAGCTTCATTTATTCCAATGTCGCGTTTTGCGTACGCGGGTAATAGCTGTACACGGGCAGTTACACAAAGATCCGATTGATCACAATTTCCAATTTTGTTTTGTCTTTGATGGGGTTGAGTTTTGGTTCATCCCAATGGAAATGCGGTCCCTAAACGAGAGATGTTATGGGACCGCATTTCCATTGGGACGGGCCATGATCAATCGAAGAATAAAGCTGGAAAGTAATGATCAAGGATCTTGCAACTGACTACGTGTCGCAATGCAGGCTGTGAATGAATGTTTGAGGCCTGTTATTTTAAGCAAACTAATGTCTCCTGAAAAAAAGTACAAATGAGTAGAGATGAGATGTTTTCTTGCATCTCTTAAGAAGGACGCGCGTCATTAGCAGATATCTCGATAGTCGTTCCTTGGTTGAAGGAAGGATACTGCCTATGTAAATTATGTTATGGAAATGTCGGCTGTTTTTGCTTCAAAATCAATATAAATGTTAGGGTTTGTGTTCTTGAGTCATTCTCGCTTCCTCGTGATGAATTTGTAACAAAATTGAAAGTGATGAATAGTAGCCGCGAAAATCTCTTCAACACGAAAGATTGGGTCTGTAAAAAGAAACGCCCTCAGACAAATTTCAGAAAAATTCTCGAAACGAAATATTGCCACTTTATTGAAATTTCTATATATATAGTAAAACTTATGGTCATTCACGGTAAGAGCGTGTAGATCCTTGAAACACGAACCTGAGCTGATAAGTTGAAAACGAATTTACATTACTGGACGTCAACGGCAGCATTATTTAGCATCTGTGATGTGATAAGAACAAAGTTGCGTCCATCGCTTAGCTTGTTTTTACGCCGATGGCCTAAACTGTTCTCAATTGCAATGAAAATGCATTTCTTTAAATCCTCTTGTGACAGGTGTTGTCTTTCATATCCATTTTTCTTTAATATTTGACTAAAAATCTAAATGTCATCTCTTTTGACGGGTTGTCTACAAATCTTTCTTTAAATCAAGTTTGCGAGCTTGAAGTAAACACCAATCCCATTGTATTTAACCAGTCGTCGAACAACATAACAAAACTATCGCCAGCCGCAACGCACTTACGCGTATCCACCTTCCATGATCATCATCAGAGTACGACGACAAACTGACTAGCGAGAATCATGGTTGTAATGATCTGATATATGTATCGAAAAAGCGTCAATAAAGTTGCAAATATCACTTTTCTGACTCACATTATTATTTATTCTCATGTCTACTGCTAGCAAGCATCAAAGTTTGTGTTGATAGTAGATTCGATATTCATGATAATGTTTTGTTCAAGAAATGCATGAAATATTCAAATTCTAAATGAATATAAGGAGTTTACAAAAAACTACGTTACTAACTTGATTACACGAGTGATGATAACAAATCTTTAAATGAAGTTTGCATGTTCAGATAAACACTAATTCCATTATCCTATAGCCGAATTGTTCTCATAATCTGATATTTATACTTTGAGCTCCTTCACTTCTACCGTTGGTACAACTAAGCCAATCCTGATAGAATGATTGCTGGATTGGGTTAACCGTAATGGCAGAAGAAGAAAAGGAGTCTATTGTATATAAGTTAAATTATAGGGACGAGTCGGCTATAAGATGATGAAGCAACTTGTGGTGGCTCAACAAGTGTTGACCATTAAATAAGGGGCCAAACCGGGATCCGTGTTTGAGGCCGCTTCGATAACGTGCAATAGTGTGACTGCATTGTATGTTCTGTTTTATGCTGGTAAATGGAATTTATAAGACTTCAGCTAATGCTTGGCAAATAATTACGCAGAGAAGAAAACCAAAAGCGCACTCGATTCTGCCAGACATGACGAGGCCAATTGTTTGTTCGTGACGTGTAAACGTGAATTGCAGAAGGCTGTGTTGTCTAGGTACATTGTCACCGAATTGAAGTCCGACAGCCTATTTCCCAGTCCTCATTGAAATATTTTTAAAGAGCTACTAATAACCCGTTCTGCTTTGTGTTGATTTGGTGACATTTTCAAAGCAATTTTTATTTTATTTTCACTAAATCCTATTATTAAATCTATAAATTGTTTTTCTTTGCTTCATGGAAATTGTTGCAGTCATTCTTTCCTGATTGGGTTACTGTGTCAACGGTAGAAGGGAAGCAGCCTACAATATATAAGTCAGACTATGGGGACAAGTCGCATATAGGATGGTGGAGCAATTTATGTTAGTTCAACAGTCGCTGGACATTGTAGTATGAATAGATAAATGTATAGGTATAAGTTAAATCCTCGACGTTAATTTCTCCAGAACGACCTCTAGACTGCAAATAATTTATCCCATTTAATACGATCTGATGTCGATTGACTACAACTGGCAAAAATAAGAAAGTTCGGTTCGATTTAGAAGGCTACATTGGGCGACGCATTGCTGCCGATTGAGTTTTGATATAGATAGTAGTCCTGGACACACCAAACACGAAAGCTTTTGGCTCAACTTTTTGGCGTATAAGCTTTTCTGCAGCTGCATTAATAGGTCATTCAAACCTAGCTAAAATAAATGCTTTGTTTTAGCAGAAACCAATCGTAGATAATCAAATCGCCTTATTTATGGTTTTTATTCTGCCTCTGCAACATAGGAATTGATCGATTGCAACAACCACCGTCAACAGGCCTGTTGAAACTTCTGCCTATGTTTAATTTGGTTCTAAAAGTGTGGAAGAATGAATGAGTGAAAAATCTTCTAGCTAAATATATTCATTTGTTCTACGTGGTATTCCATTAACTTGCTAATGGAAGAAGAATTGGACTTTTATTTCCCAAGGAGAGTGATTCGACCTTCTGATAACTAGGCTATCGATGCAGCTCTGCTTGATGCTCAAGGTGTATAAGATGTATACCGTCGCTCTTATAGAGGAATAACAAAAATACTATTATGCATTTGCTAACGCCGCAAAAGAACATAATGCCAAAAAGACACCTGAGTTAGCAAACATATGCTATCTTGAGCGTACAATTAGGAGATTTGATTAATTTGGTTTTACACCGAAGTCCGTTTGGAGTCTGTTGCGTTATGACCTTTTATACTTTTAAAATAATTCCGATAATTGCTTTATTGTAATAATAACTTGTCAGTAATCTATTGAATGATTTTCTAATGACAAAATCGTTTTGCGAAGATAATATTACAAAATTGTCTTGTCATTTGCTTTTTCCTCTGTTTTTTCTGCAGTCTGTTGACGTTTGGACTAGCTTATTTGCATTTCGCATTCACATTTTTCGCTAATGATCGTCATATGACGTTAAATTGTGCACCTTGTTTCTTATAACTATTATAGTCAACAAATGTGCTAAATTTAAGGGTCGTACATGTTACTGATCACCTTTGTAACTAATTCTAACTCGATATTAAATGCCAATCATTATTACAAAATTTATTATTCTACGACCAAATGTTTATATGACAACGATTCTAGATTATATGAAACCACGAAACGGTTATTTTGGCTAATGCTTTTTCAATGTTTTTTTGTAGATATATTTTGTTCTCTTGGTCGAGAAAACTGCTGATGTATTTAGAACAAATATTTTTACAGTAATTCAATGTCTGTCGAAATAGTTTTCATTCTTTCTTAAATTATTTTTCTTGCTTTTTGTATAAAATTTTTTTTGGCCTTACCGATTGTTTTCGTCATGATCCGCGTTTCTTTTAGTTACCGGCCAGCGAAATAACTACCACAAACCGAAACAGTGTCTAAAATGAAGATTCGGTTATCAGTTTTTGGTGTAGATGTTGATTTGTATAAATTTTATTATCTTATTTAAGTTGAGATTTATGTCTATCAATGCAAAATATATTTCTTTTATTGTTAGCTTGTGTGTCTATAATTTTATAAAGATTTTTAAACCGATTAATCGTTAATTACATTTCAAATGATTCTCTATATAAATTTTTTTTAAATGCTTATTTTGGTAAAGTGCTATTCGTTTATATCCAATTTACTCTACATGATAGCCAATTTCTAATGAATGAATAACCAGAATTAGTTTATTAATTTGACAATATATACGGACAGTTTCTTGTTCTCCCCTTCTGAATTTAATCGGTCGCACGATTTCTCCCACATACATTTCATTACATTCCAAACAAGGAATTCCATAAACATCAAGTACATCCAATGGTGCGGGCTTCGCCATTTGATGAGGTAGAAAGCTGTCTGATGTATATATTTGATTCAAAAGAATTTTTATTTTAGATTTCACCGGTTTAGTTTTCACATTCGATCCTAACTTAGAATGTGATATAACCATTGGCTTCCATAAAAAATTGGTTTAGCTTTAAAGGATTCTAAATTAAATCTCCCTATAAATTCTTACATTACAGATACTATTAATTTCGGTTGGTAACAATTAATTGACATATTTATTCTACAGTGTAAAAAACCTTTTCTCTACATGTACAATCCAAAAAAATACTGATGTTCTTTATTATAAAAAACTCAAGAATTCCAATCTTCTTTCGACATAGGTGATTTCACGCAAAGTTTGACAGCATTCCAGAGTATGTATCCTTTTTGTTAATATCGCTTTCACAATTATCCCCACATCTTGTCAACTGAGATAAACCATTTTTTTACCTAGCGTGAATAAAAAATCAATTTTTATATTAGCCAGTTCAATTTATTTGTTTAATTCATCCTCAATACGCTTCCACATAATGAATATGTCATCCAAGTATTTAA
>JAQBSW010002472.1:0-65000 GCA_029291075.1 Eudiplozoon nipponicum | reverse complement strand
ATCGGCCTTTCGTAAAGCCATTTTGGCTTGTATGATAATCCACCGGCAACATAATGTCTAAATGATCTATTATCATTCATTAATGAAACGTGATACAGTCCTTTTGGGAGTTTATAGTTTAATGAAAATTCCTAAGCCGGTTAATCCACATAGATTAATTTTAAATATTCAAAACTCACCAACCCAGGCAATTTATAAATTTCTATGCAACAGAATTAAAACATAGACATATTTTTATATTGTAATTTAAAGAACACACATCACCAGTTGTTACAATTTGATGCAGATTGATAGAATAGCAAATCTGGATGTTGTATCGATGTATACCAATACATATATACATATATTTGAATATATATTAACAAATATTTTATTTAAATACATAACTGAAGGATTATATAAATATGTAATATATGCTATATATAATTTATGGGTAAATGAGGATCAATCGGATTTTTGTGAAACTGAGAGTACAAAGCAACAACCCACGAAAATAACTTTGGCAAAATCTAAAACTTCCTTAATTCGCTGTTGCTTATCGTGTATTGACTTGGATCGCAATATGATTTTTGCAAATATTCTATTCCAATTTAAATATGCCACTTGCTGTTGCGAGATAATTAATGGCACTCGAAAGTCAGTAATATTTTCATTTCTTTACATTTACAGATACACAAATTTTGTGACCATTTCTTGATTGGTTCTCATTTGTCTCGTCACTCTGAAGCTGTCGACAATTACGTTTTCTGAAATTGTTCGTGAATCAATCTCTTCCAATTTTTTTCCTTATTTTCTGGACTTTATTTTCCGCTCCAACTTCAGAGTTGACATTATACTCACAGGAAAGACTTATTGTGGCAAATATGATATCCTATTCAAGGAAGTTCTATTTATATTTATTACTCTTCATACAGTATTGCTTTTTTCTGCCTTAATATCCAGTCTTAATACATATTCTCCTATGCTCACATGTATCCACGAAATGTCCCACATCTCCCATCACACGATAACTTATACACACATTTGTGTACTCCAATCGAAATTGACATTTATAAAATGAGTATAAGCAAACCATTTGGTATTACATGCACGCCTATCAATGATGTCTCGACTTATTTAATGATTTCCAGACATGTAGAAAATTTTTATTTTAATTATATTGCAATAATCCTCAATTCTCGATATACCCATTCTCATCCTGTGGTTAATAAGTGTAGCAATAGCCACCTTTGAGGCCGAGAATTCTACAATTGTCCTTTCCAGAGCAAAAGTAAATAAAACAGAAAATTGTTGTAGAACTGCACGAATTAAGATCAAGTAGTCAGCACAATGATGAAAGCAGCCTTGGCCTGCAGAATTAAATATAAAATAATAAATATTTGTATTTTGTTTTACTAAAAAAACGTGCATTATACAAGAAAACTGCTGCATAATTGATTAAAAATAAAGCGTGTGTTTTGAGATGAATAAAATGTCATTTGTCGGATTAGTTAGATTATTGTCTGCACAAACGAACAATTTGACAGCGGAGTTAGGGATAATCAATTCTCGGCTGCAAGACACACTTGTATTAAATTCTGAGCGAATCCGCACAAAAAACCCAACGGATAAAGGTGAATTCAGAAATGACGCCCGAACCGAGACGGACGGCGGCAGCCAGTGGCTTGGAAGAAAGGTCAATTTATACATACCATCTGTGACGAATACATCGCCTAAGGGACAGCAAAATCAGTACAGTTCGCCTAGTGAACGACCACTTTAATGGGCAAAAGGGTCCACCATCTCACCGATAATGATAGTCGGGATCATGCCCAAAAGATAAACCATTTTGATGCTCAGATTTGTTGATCGAGAGCAGAAGAGCGCTCTGAAAAATGTTCAGAATCAGATCGCCTTCGGAGAAAAAGAAGTATGCGAAACGTTGCCACACGAATGGATTTTTTAATTTTTCAATGGGCGGCGTGCGTGATTAGAAGCATGATAATGATTCCGGAAATTAGGAATTGCCATGTAGATTGTACTTCATTTCCAGTGGTTAGTAGGAACGATGTTGAAATCTCCGGAGAAAGGGGACGAATCCGCACCCAGACACCACGAAAGGCGTACTCGATGCGCACTCGGAAATGGGATTCAATCGGGTCTTTGCGAGACAAAGCGACAACCCATGAAAGTAACTCGTGGAGTCTCGTTGGAAACTGCGCAATCATTCAAAATATAACTAAGGATTATGTCACCTTAGATAAATACTCATTAGGAAGTTCTGCTTGAAATAAATATAAATTGGTGAATTGTAAGCATGTTTGTATTAATTTTTGAAGTTCTATTTTTAATGCCGACTGTTGTTAAGCAAAGCAGTTAAGCAATGAAAGATAATCCAGATTGTTTTTCTAATGCAAAACTTAGAAGAACTGAACATCGGAGTCAAAATTATATTTTGCGTTAATCGTGCATTTGATTGTATTCTCCAAGCATCTTTTAATAACAAAGTTATGCTTCAACAAACCAAATATTTCCCAATTATTACTATAAATGCATAACAGTTATTTATTTGAGCAGTATAATCGGTTTGTAGTATTAAGAAATAGGCATCCCAGACAATTAATTGAATCAATTATTAAAAGGGGAGTTAACCAGAAACAGACGTATTATGGGCCAGAAAAGTAAACCGTCTACCTAAACATCCCATTTAAGGGGGATGCAGTTTCCCGAATGGCACAAAAGTAAGTTGAAGCAGCATTGACACGCACATTTAATGCAGCCAAACTACGAGTGTTATTTAGGGTAACACACTTGCCCTTACCAGCAATCAAAGAGAAACAGCCGTTAATGTCGATATCAAATATTATTTACCAATATACATGCGCAAGTTGTCGATCAACTTACGTAGGCCGATCGACCAGACGGTTAATTACTCGAATGAGGGAACATTGCAACTACAACGCCTGTTTTAAATCAAATGGTGAATACACGTCTGCTATTGCGCAACACATCATCGAAACATCGCACGTATGTTCTCCAGACGTAGCATTCAAAGTAATTACTAAATGCAAAAACAAAAGGGAGCTAGCCACATACGAAGCCTTATGGATAAACAAATTGCAGCCGGATTTATGTAAGCAGAAGAAGCACGTACAAGCATTGAGCTTGAACTGGATGTGACGCACGCAATTTGTTTGGTTTCTATTTTTCACACTCTCTTTGTTCACATATTTCTATCTTGTTTTGCTTTCCAATTTATATATAAAGGTATGTTCATGAGTAGATATTTGAGAAGACCATGAGAAAGAAAATTTTCTTATATCTGATAAAATTTCTTTTTGTTTTTGCACACAGGAAGGGTACAATGAAATAGGCATCAATATAAAGCCCAGAATACGCATCGAAAAACAGACTAACATTGTATAACTAACAATGTCTAATTAACAGTCCCATTTAATTAACATTTTGTTTGGTTTTCCATTTGTTAAAAACTAAAAGCCTTCTCTGGTGTGGTCAATATTCATTCATAAACATATTATAAATTAAGAAAAGTCACGAGGTAAATGAGAAACATACGAACAAACCTCAGGATTTCATCCAATCTAACCACGTCAAACTTTGGTTTCTGTAATAAACCAACCCATACGTTTTGCATTTATTAATTTGGAGAGTATCTATAAGTTAACGAAAATCCAACGGGTTATCCCTGTGAAACTTAATAAAAATGCGTATCATTATAGCCAAAACCCGTGTAATTAAATGTTTTTTATTACAGGGAAGAATTTTTAAATAGAGATTTTAAATATTTGACACCTTTACCGGGGACTTGCAGGTCTGGCTACAATTATTCAATACTTTTACCTAACCTGCTTTTGTTTGATGACTTATTCTTGCCTACGCATTAAAAAATATGAAAACAGATTCCAAAGAACCTACGTAGGAAAACCTAATACAGAAAGAAATAAAATAACCGTTGTTATTTTTAATTTTTTTTGTAAAATATGTAAGTGGTGCGTATTTTTCAGTATTTCAATTTCCCCGTTAAATAACTCGCTGGCAACACACAAATTCAAACCAGATATCATCAAAAGACAGTAGACTCCTGCATTTCGATTTGGGTTGCACATAAATTGAGGCTAGTTTGCAAATGGCCCATAATCAACAAGCAAATACAAAAATGCCTGTTAAATTGCAACTTCCGTTCATTATAGCTAATTTTATCTGCTGGTCCTAATTAGCCATATGAGTGGATACACTGTAACGACACAAATTAATGGCCGACATATTGCGTAAATTAAATTCAATTTTATTTACGTTGCACCAATGAGAAAAAAGGAAACTTGCAGTTTAACCAATAGTGCAGCTTGTATGGCACGCTATTTAAGCACGGCAATTTATCATGCAAGTCAGTCGTCGCAATTACATGCTGCCTTCCGTCACGTGTGTGCGTTCTGTCGGCTGTCAATACCACGCTGGTGATTTGATAGTTTTCACCAACAATTGGCTACATCCGTGACTCCATCTTGCTGCGGTATACCCAGAGAGACGAGCCAATTAAGTGCAGAACCTGCAGGACGTTATCCACATCGCGATTACAGCACAACCACGGGAGCGACAACTCAACCAGAGTCCACCCAAGGCTCTAGGACATCTTCACACTCTGAAGACTTCAGGAGAACGCATTACCAGGCCCTCTTAAGGGCCCCCTATCAGTAACTAATCTCTATTCAGAGCACCTTAACCGAGTTGGGTATATATTCGTGGATTTGTGGTGAATTTTTTTTTGGGGGGTATAATAATAATAATCATCTGTTCGTCTTTCCTACGTACAAAACGGCACCGTACGTACTGGACAGGCTAAATTGCGGATAATTTCAATTTTTGGAAGCAGTTACTTTTCTGCGCTCATTCAACTGTGTAGAATAATAATACATTGGCATCAAAGGCCAACGGGGCCTCTGTTCATCTTTCCTACGTACAAAACGGCACCGTACGTACTCGACAGGCTCAATTGCGGATTTTTGGAAGAAGTTACTTCGACGTGTTTATGTTCTGCGCTCATTCAACTGTGGAAGCTGTTTGTGGGTAAGCGTTTCGTTAAAGTATGAGATGACATATTATTAATGATAGATATATTATACCTGTTATGATCCATGACAGTCATTAAAAACTGTCGAAGGTTTTTGTTAAACTACCTTCTGAATTGCAGCAACGGATTTATCCTAAGTTTGAGGCCATTAGGAAGCTATCTAATCCCATTTTTGGCCTACAAAACGAAGTAGAATCCTTGCTTGGGCCCACAGAAACTGAGCAGATAATAAACAAATATGCGCAGTTAGATATGCCAAATCTTGGCCCCATCGAAATATTGAGGGAATTACGGAAACGTTGGTATAAACCAACATTTCTGACCATGAGGCTAAGGTTGTTTTTATTAACAATCTTCCCCAAACATTAAAACTCTTTGCCAGACAGCTCCCCAACACTCTCTCTGTAGATGACTTATCTGAGAGATGTGAGTTAGAATATAGGGTTTTGGAACCCAAAGTGAATCCATCATCCTTTTCTTCACCCCCGCAAGATGATAGACTCTCCTCTTTTTAAAGAGGACAGTGGCGAACATGGCTAAAGTTCTAGAAGGATTGGCCATTACCAAATCCGAGCTAAATCAAGTGAATGCTCGACCGAAATTCGTTTCCAAGTCAAATTATAATGGTAGGCGGCGATCGAGATCTCCGCAATCCTTCAATAAGTATGCCACAAAGAACTGGTGTTATAACCATCAGACAGTTTTTTATGCTTGCCAAGTTTGTCTTTGTCGTTCCGAAGAATTTCCGAATGAGTGTCAATTTCCACAGATGACGGAAAGGACAACAGACCGCAGGCACAAGGGTGCAGCAGTATCGGTAAACGTCTGGCGCAGGAAGTAGAAGACCGTACTTTCTGCACATCAACGGCATCAACGGCGCTACAGGGAAGAAGCCAACCACAATCCGACATCCCTGTCGACTCTTTTCGTCCACGCCGAATTTTTCAAATAGAGAACCAAACGGACAACGCCGGTCGCAATCACCAGCCTACTTGTTTGCATGACCCGGCCAAACAGCCCAACGAGCTTCTGCACCTTCTTGATTTCAGAACTGGCGAAGAGTTCATCGTAGACACAGGTGCGGCAGTCTCAGTTCTCAAAGGTGATTCAATGGCCGAGATGTCGCTAGGCGTTCTTCTCGCAACAGCTACAGGTGAGCCTATACCAACTTATGGCTGCCAATACCGCACACTCAACATAGGTCTACGACGTGAATTTCCCCACAACTTCATCATTGCCAAGGTCTCACATAATATAATAGGCCTTGATTTCCTTCTAAAATTTCGGCTCATTGTTGATCTTGCCAATCAAAAGATCATCGACCCCTCCACAGGACTTGAGCAAAATTTTTGGACACTTGCCTCCGAGCGTTTGGAGTTACAGGTCATTCAGCCAACCCCAGTGCATCATTCAGTAGAGATATCAGCAGCTCTTCGAAAATACAAATCGCTTTTCGATCTTAACAAGTTAGAGCTACGAGTCTCCAACACGATGCATCATATCGTCACAGAAGGACAACCTATTGCACTCAAGAAGCGACCACTGGCTCCTGCTAAGCTGAAAGCTGCCCAAGAAGAATTCTCAAGGCTTTTGGAAGAGGGAATCATCAGACCATCGAAAAGTTCATGGGCGTCACCACTGCACTTAGTCTCCAAATCAAACGGATCGTGCAGAGCCTGTGGAGACTACCGTAAGCTAAATTCAGTGACAAAATCTGATGCATATCCTATTCCAAATATCAACACTTTACTTGAAAAACTCAACGGCAGCAACTTCTTCTCAGTGATAGACCTCAGACAAGCGTACCATCACATACCGGTAGCACCAGAGGATATCGAGAAAACTGCAGTCATCACTCCATTTGGCCTTTTTGAATATCTTTACATGCCTTTTGGACTTAAGTGTGCTACTCAGACATTTCAAAGATTCATAGACAACATACTTCGCGACGACTCCTGTTTATTGTATGTCATATCTCGATGACATTATGGTATTCAGTCCAGATCTAGAATCTCATGCGAAACATCTACGAAATGTCCTCACACGCTTATCCAACCACGGACTCAAGATCAACTGTGACAAGACGCAGATTGCAACTTCATCCGTCGACTTCTTAGGGCATCGTATCACGGCCCAAGGTATTCAATCGTTGCCGTCAAAGAGGAATTCAATCAAGAATATCAAGTCAACAAGGACTGTGAGCGAGTTGCAAAAAATCCTGGGAGTACTAAACTATTATCGCAAGTTCCTTCCGGGCCTTTCAAAACAACTTTATCCTTTGTGCAGGCACCTGCGTAACCGAAAAGGACTTAGCAAGTAT
Organism: Eudiplozoon nipponicum; assembly: GCA_029291075.1. NCBI lineage: Eukaryota > Metazoa > Platyhelminthes > Monogenea > Mazocraeidea > Diplozoidae > Eudiplozoon > Eudiplozoon nipponicum. Next base: position 57,612 of record JAQBSW010002472.1, on the reverse strand, counting down.
TCCATCATTGCTTGGTCATCCAAAGACGAGGAATTACTTCGACTTGCCATCAACTCGTTATCAAATGCCACAATGCTAACGCATCCAGATTTTGAAAAGCCATTTCTACTCACGACAGATGCTTCTGAATTCGCTATTGGAGCCACGTTGGAACAAGAGATCGACGGAGTTCGGAAGCCTATCAGTTTCTACTCGCGTACTCTCCAACCAGTAGAAACGAGGTACGACACTTTCGGCCGAGAACTTCTCGCCATCCACGACGCAGTGCGCCATTTTATCAGCATCATTGGCAGTAGAAGATTTGTTATTTTCACAGATCATGCACCACTAGTTAGCGCACTTCGAAACGCAACTTCATCTATCGCCAAGTACCCTGCCAGAATGGAAAGACAGCTTTCTCGTCTAAGCGAATGGCAATTTGACGTCTTTCACGTCAAGGGCAAACAGAACTTCATTGCAGATGCCCTGTCCAGGCCAGACGTCTCTCTACAACCACCTTCGCCGTCACCATTCACTGTCAACTCCGTGGCACTCAGTGAACCTGCACTAACGCCAACTCTCCTACGAACTGAACAACGCGGTGACATTCACATTCAAAGATCAATAGCCCGTCACCCAACCAAGTTCATATGCCGTCTGTGGGAAGGCTTACCAATTGTTTACTTCACGGGTACGCAGCCCAACAAGCCAGTTCTGCCGACCAGCCTTCAGAGAAATGTTTTCGATTCAATTCACTCAATTTCTCACCCAGGAAGCCAAGCGACTGTCCAACTTCTTACAGATAGTTTCTGGGGTCACAGACTTAGGCAGAATGTTAAACGATGGGTCTCAGAGTGTGCAATTTGTCCGAAGAACAAGATCACACGACACACTCGTTCTAAGTTGCAACATTTTCGATCTACTTCTCGCCTAGCCATCGTCCACATCGACATAGTTCATCTGACAAAGGTTCAAGGTTTCAGCTACCTTCTAACTATGATCGATAGATTTACACGGTGGCCTGCGGCATTACCTCTTGGCACAATTTCTGCAGACGAAGTAACTAACGGTTTTATCTCTGCAAGGATATCCAATAATGGTATTCCTATTGAGGTCATCACGGACAGAGGCACTTGCTTCTCATCTGATCGTTTCAAAACCACCTTGCGGTACATGGGATGCATCTTACGCCAGACGACTGCCTACCATCCCCAAGCTAATGGCATGGTAGAGAGAATGCATAGGGAACTCAAAGCAGCTTTAGCATCCTCGTCCATTAATGGCAACTGGGTCGATGCACTACCTTTAGTTCTGCTTGCCATGCGTTCCCGTACTCGTGAATCCATTAAAACGTCTGCGTCACAACTCTTGTATGGCATGGATCTACGCCTGCCTAGTCAGCTCCCACGTCTACTACCGGCACAAGATGACCCACAAGACGAAGCTACCCGCCTTCGACTTCATTTCGGTAGCATGTCCGAACAGCAGCCGAGACACACGCCTCGTCCAGTCTTCGTTCACCCACAGCTCCACAGCTGCAAGAGAGTACTCGTTCGCAACAATAATGCTGTTGCACCACTACAACCCAAGTATCGCGGTCCTTACCCGATTTTACTCAGACAACCAAAATACTTCATTATTATGCAAGGCGCTACACCGACATCAGTAAGCATAGACAGGTTGAAACCGTTTATCGAACCGCTTGATCCTGAGAGCGTTCAACCTTCTACGCACGTCTCAGGCTCCGTCTGCCCACAATCTCAATATCCTGCTTTGTATAACGCGTAATTGATTTTTTTAAACATTAACATTAACTATCAAAATTTTTTTAACCTTACGTTATTTTTCGTATTTGTCTCACGTGGCATAACCAGCTGTTCTTAGCTAACAATTGTGTAGCATTTTTGAACAGATCTTTGGCATTATGCCATCTCTGAGGCAATGTTCGTGTACATATTTTTATGCAGTTACCTTTGATTTAATGTATATATTTTTACATTATAATGTATTTCTCACACATGACATTACACTGCCGATTTTGGTATGACCAGCTACTTAGAGCTAACGCTTTCGTGTAGCAACACTAAGTAGTGATCAGCTTCATATCAAGGTACAGGCCACTTTCTATGCATATCTCAACTTCATCAATTGCACAAAGACCACTCTACAAATGTCATGACCACAACGTCGAGCACTCTAGCTCCTTTGGTCGTATACAAACACATTGACAACGATCCAACCTGCTTAGGTTTTAACTTAAACCTGGCAAATTCAGAGGCGATTTACCTCGAAATCTTCACGCTGCGGCTCCAAAAACTTACACTGCTCTATTTTGCCTCACGTGCTATGACCGTCCACTAGAGCTAACAATTTGTGTAGCAATTCCTAGTGGTTACCTGGCATCATATCATTGTTGAAGCAACCAATAAGCATATTTAAGCCCAGCACTTATGGTTCATCATATTTTTGCTTAACTTGGTTCGAACTCTGTCATGCATTTCTTATCTAGCCTCGCAGAGAGGAATTTTTTTCCTTTTTTTCAGAGAGGAAAGTGTTGTAACGACACAAATTAATGGCCGACATATTGCGTAAATTAAATTAAATTTTATTTACGTTGCACCAATGAGAAAAAAGCGAAACTTGCCGTTTAACCAATAGTGTGCAAGTAGGCATGGCATGCTATTTAAGCACGGCAATTTACCATGCAAGTCAAGTCGTTGCAATTGCATGCTGACTTCCGTCACGCGTGTGCGTTCTGTCGGCTGTCAATACCTACGCTGGTGATTTGATAGTTTCACCAACAATTGGCTACATCCGTGACTCATCTTGTTGTGGTATAACCAGCGAGACGAGCCAATTAACTGCAGAACCATCACGACGTTATCCACATCGTGATTACAGCTCAACCACGGGAGCGACAACTCAACCAGAGTCCACCCAAGGCTCTAGGACATCTTCACACTCTGAAGACTTCAGGAGAACGCATTACCAGGCCCTCTTAAGGGCCTCCTATCAGTAACTAATCTCTATTCAGAGCACCTTAACCGAGTTTGTAACGTCGTACGGCATTTACTTGAAGGGCGTTTACAACACTATCAAATTTTTAAACTTCAATTTTTATTCTATATTTGGAACCATTTACACATTATATTTCAACTTCCCCAAAATGATACGGAATGAGACGAATATCCTAGACTATTAATGACTTTTACAAACGATGAAGAAAACGTTATGCTTCTTGAGGAATCTATTTGTTGTGCTTGTATTTCCAACTATGTAGTTCTACATTCACAATTATGTAAGAATTTCATATAAGTGCTCATCGTTCGTGGCGCATTATTTCATGCCATCAATGAATACTAAAGTTGAACTTCCTTGTTCATCAGAAAAATATCATTTCTTTCCAAGAAAATACCTTTATAAAAGTAAAGCGACAATTGCTTTAATTAATAAAAAATACCTCATGAATAAAACAGAAAAGTCATGGAAATTGAAATTTATTTTCACGACAACTTTTAATGAAGATTCTTGTGATCTTATAAATGAAAATTTTAACAATGCATGGTGTATCCAAAAGTTTTTGTGAGTCCGTTACGGCATATTTAAAAAACTCAAATACATTTCCACAACATCTTTATATGAAAAAATTGCGGTATTTTGGTGCAGCCCACAAATAAATACTCGGATGTTCAGTTTTAAATTTTGAACCCAGTAAACAAACAAACATTGTTTGCGCGGGTGTTGGTAACAATTCTTTAAATCAATTTTGCGTGCTCTAGGTGAACATAATATTATAGCATGAATTCTCCAAATTAAGCTACAGCATACCTATCGATGCTATGTTTCATAGCATTTTTTTTATAAAATTCGATAAATATTATCACGTCATAAAACACTATTAGCTGATTCGGCCGTATACATTTAGCCTCAAAATGCATTAGAATGTAGAAATATTGATTTCTGTATTCACCTGCATAGCTTACTGTACTACCAATATCTCCAACACAGCTTAAATAAGGGCTAAAGTCAACTATTAACAAATGGCTTTACAAAGCTAACGGTAAACGAAGCAGATGAAGTTAAAGATATACTGTAAGAAAAATAATATGATTATCTGAAGATGTTTAAATATGTTACCAGGTAAATTATTTAACCACATGCCTCTAAGTTAGACGATCAATGAGGTATTTGAATTTGGATGGCTAGTCGGAACTTTGTGTCAAAATTAATGTCAAATAGACCGCACTTGAAGGATAGGACAACGAAAAATATAAGTTTGTGTAAAACTGAAAATTGCGTGTAGTATTGGACAGTGGTGGCACAGTGGATACTTCCAGGCCCCAAAGGAAATGTGCTCCAGTTCGAGTCATGTCCGCGATAAATAATAGAAAGTAATTGACGAATTCCCAGTAAGGGAGAAAACCGTTTACTGCATGATTTTCCTTTGCTACCTTAACCGAGGCTAAGTTAAATTCAAGAAACATTTTAGTACATTTTTTTACATATTTTTTGTACATTTATACTTCATATATCAAAATACTCAGTCAAATTTCTAAGCTGAAGCCTAAAGAAGACCTAGCAAAAGTTAGTTCACAAACGACAACTTTTCGCGAAGAATTTGAGAAGTAACATGTGCATAGAGTAATTTGATGGAGTAAATGACTCTGACTCAAACCTCCAAGTAGTTTTCATACTAAATATCTATAATTTTATTATAATCAAGGTTGCGGTCTTGATATAAACCCCTGACCCATTAATTACTACATATGTCAGTATAAACTAAGAATTGTATAGTGTAGAAAAGGCAATTCATCCAGTAGACCGGTTTCGTCCTTATTGGGAACTCATCAAGTACTGGCCAGAATTTGCTGCGGACAGGATACGAACCTGGGCACGTCTGCTTCGGAATCTGGTGCTCTAACCACTGAGCTATCCTGCCGATAAGTTTGTCGATGATAAATTATTTATGCAGGTATTCTTTGTCCGTAAAAGAAATTTACTAATGCTTACCCAATAACTTGATCCCTGTTGTATGGAACGTGGTTTTTATATCCACTGTCCGGATTTACACACCGACTATTTCTTGGCTGACTTTCGGGAAAAATAATCCCTATTAGGGCATGCATTCAATGTGGTTCAAAACGCCTTGTTTTATAATTACCACCAGTAAAATAAACATAACTGATTGTGCCCTTTCCATGTGCAAGAATAAATATAAATCTAATGTGATACAAAACTGTTTCTTCCTCATAATCTTCAAATATCTAATGAATATATATATATATATATATATATATATATATATATATATATATATATATATATATTATATATATATATATATAAATTGATAGTTTCTAATTTCACCATTTTTTTAAAATGTAAGAACAAAACAACGTACTCCATGGAATAACATTTATTAATAAATCTTATTTCTACCAGTATCTACAGCCATTTTTCTGGATTATTTAATATTTTCGGTCATCCAATCTTAAATGTACATTTTGCGTGACCCATCCCCTTTTAGTTAAGTCTGTCTTTGTTTTACACAATTTAGACTACTTCTTTTTTATGATGAAAAGAAGAATGGAACACGTACACGATAGCTTTCAAATTGTGGAAAATATTTGCGACTTGAATTTAAAGGAGAAGAAAATGTTCTCCCTCGATATAAAATCCCTCTTTGCTAATATTCCACTTAATATAACTATAAATATTCTTTGTGAATATCTGCGATCATCAGTTGCGGACATCCAACGTATAAATTGTATTCCAAGGAGTCTTTTACAGACAAATTGACAGCAAATGTCGAGAATTTCTCTTGGACCAGTATTAACAAACATATATATGCATCATTTAGAAACAAATGTATTAAAAACATTTATCCACGGTGCTCATACTTGCGTACACTACGTTGACGACAATTTCAGGGTCGTTGAAAAGAATGAAGATAAAAATGCACTGTTACATCAAGCTTACACTAGAAGAAAAAAAAGACGGATATCTATCTATTCTAGATATAGGAATAATGAGAGATGAAGAAGGTACCATCTCAAGTTCGGTTCACTATGAATCAATTTGGACTGGGCAGTATATCCATTATTGGAGTAGTGTTCTAAGGGCGTAAAAATAAAAACTCATAATCAATTTGGGCACGGTATATTGATAAATAATATTTCAAGTCGACATTAAACACTTCTGCTCTGCGATTTCTAGTAAAGGCAAATTTGTTACCTTAAATAACACTCGGAGTTTAGCTGCATTAAAATGTGAAATTTTAATGCCGCTTGTACTCTTCTTAATTGCTGCGCGGGAAACAGCAGCCTCTTTGAATGGAATTACCAATTAACTGTTTGCTTTTCTCTGGTCCCATATAAACGTATGTTTTTTTTTTATTTTCCTTTTTAATAATTGAATCAACGAATTGTCTAAGATAGCAATTATACATTAGATAAGGCTTTGACTTAGTATATTTGTCACCTTTTTAATATATATATATATATATATATATATATATATATATATATAATGTTATTCGTGTTTATATAAAGATTGCGAACTAGTTTTAAATTAATATTATCACCAAATACGCAACCAACGATCTACACCATATGCATTCTTAATTAAATACCAATTGCCAAGCGTGGTGTCTGTTATGTAATGACATATTTTGGATGGCTTGTTAGAAATTCGGACAAAAAGGGATGCCATATAGACTCCGTCGGCAGGAAATGCTAACCAAAATGCATTTGTTAGTACATAACTGAAAGTAGTCTGTAGCATGAAAAAGGTGGTTCAATGGTTAGAATCATATTATTCGAATTAAACGTACTCATTTTCGAGCGCAGTCCGCGAAAATGGTTTGACAATGCATGAAAAGTTACCAATGAGGACGAACTACGTCTCCTTGATGAATTGCTCTTTCTAAATTGTACAATACTTAGTTTATACTGACAAATATATATAATGAGATTGATGTTTATATCAATATCACAACTTTGATTTAAATAATTGCCATCCTTTCACGCGAAACCAATGATCGCATATATAATGCGAATGTATGTTTTCACTGAAGCCTTTCAATTTATAGTTATATCTAATTAGTCCCATACCAATTACTGCTGTTTCAATAGATAGGCGTATGCCGCATATATGCGCGTGTGTATAAATAAAGAACCATACGTTTTCATTTAAATATAGTTTCCTATACATGAACGCCCATCTAAGTGACACTAAATTGACCGGATGTTAATTTCCCCTTTGCACGCGTCAAAATAATTGCTTTATTCATAGCATGTAAAATGAAGTTATTAGGAATGTTCTCATTGGTGAGGGATGCAGGCAAAGAATAACAGTTAAACAGTAGTCAAATTAGGCCATTGTAAGTGATCACAATGTTGTTAAGAAAAAAGTCTACATTAAGATATGACATCAAATAGATGTAGGTCCAACAATAAAGTTAAGAAAATTAACTAAAGATAGAATGAGATTCGTAAGACAAGGGGATTATTAGGATAGAAATCCATTAAACAGTTTTCAACTAAGTTAAGGTCACAAACTAATAGATAAAATAAGAGAAATTAAAGGATACAATTTTTAGGTTTCCACTGCAATTAATTGAGTTATCTGTAGTAAGTTTCTAGTTAACCAATAAGCTAATCTTAATCCATTATTCTTAGTCTTTTACTTGGGCTATTGTTCGATTCCGGTTAGTGAAATCGTCTCCTTCCATTAATTATTTTTGTGTTCCAAATCTAATTTTGCAATTTTTCCACAACTGATTCATCCCAAATATCACCTATCGATTAAATTTTAATAGATTGCGCAACTAACCTCATCGTATTGTTAAGACTCTTTGTCCATTTGGTCTACAATCCTCTCAGTGAATTTTGACTCCAGTCCCCACTGAATGGTGGGCAAAATTAGATCCTGTAACATTTGCATGCTTGTAATTTCGTTAGGGCTTCCGTCTTCTTACATTAACTAGGAGCAGAGCTTCACTACAGTCGTTGTGTGCGAATTCATAGTCTCTTGATATATCTAAGCGTCCATTTGTTCTGTTTGGGTGGGAAGTATGCTGCCAAAATGCAGAGATTGCATTCAGACGGTGCTCGCATAGTATTTCTGTGCTATTGATTTTATTTTAACTTTAAGGCCGGTACTACCAGGGTTCTGTGATCCTACTTCACTTTGCCAAATTTCGCCTACTTCAAATTAGGATTACATTTGCTTCAAACATCCACTTGTTGTGTTTCCACTAACTAACCACGATTATGAAATTCTATGGCTCAGAAACAAATTAATATCACATATTATTATATGCGTAAACGCGACTAAACATTAAATTCTATTAATGATAAGCCAGTGTCTTTATAATGATAAGATGTTTGAACTGCTAACTAAAAGAAGTGTTTAAACTAACATAACAAACTTCAATTAATAGGTTAAAAGGGCATTCAAAATCATTGGAATATAAGACGATTATTAGTGGGGATTTTGACGGGGTATATGGTAGTACGCTCATACAACGTGAGGCGTTTTCGCCCACAGTGTACGATTTCGTCAATATGTACAAACGGGGTATTCATTTAATAATAATATTTAATCACCAGCATTTCACAACCTATGAAATTTCTAAGCTTTCTTATCATAGAAGGAAAATACTTCTATTTCATAGAACATATCATTAACTTGTCGATAAATGTGTACTAAATGATGGTAATAGGTTGGCGAGCTTACATTCGGTATTCAATTGCATAAATGTACAGGTAGTTGGAGCCATGGATTGTTTTGGATATTTTCTTGTTGATGCCAGATAATATTAGTATTTATAATGAAGATTAGACAAACTATGGAGATGATGAGTTCATGTATGCCATTTACATATTTTACATTTGCAACAATTTTTATACATAAATTAGTGGTATCTTATTGAGCAACATTCATTTGAACCAATAAAAAACATCTTTATGTATAGGTTGGAAAAGAATCCCTTAGATAATACCCTCGTGAGACTCAAATTTTATCTATTGAACTTACATGATACATTGGTAATCTTAAATCATTTTCTTTAAATCAAGTTTGCGAGCTTGAGGTAAACACCGATCCCATTGTATTTAACCAGTCGTCGAACAACATAACAAAACTACCGCCAGCCGCAACGCACTGACGCGTTTCGACCTTCCATGATCATCATCAGAGTACGACGGCAAACTGACTATCGAGGATCAAACCGCATTGAATATATATGGAAATCAAATTTAGATATGCGGCTCTCACCTCTAGCAGTCTCGCATACATTGAACTTGACTGGAAATGTCGGCTGCACAATTTCTATACAGTCACGAACATTAACTGCTTGCAGCTTTCGCCACATATACATATATAGGCAATACAATTTAAACAATAATTGATTGCGCGGGTGGTGGTAACAATTCTTTAAATCAAGTTTGCGAGCTTGAAGTAAACACCAATACCATTGTATTTAACCAGTCGTCGAACAACATAACAAAACTACCGCCAGCTGCAACGCACTGACGCGTTTCGACCCTCCATGATCATCATCAGAGTACGACGGCAAACTGACTATCGAGGATCAAACCGCATTGAATATATATATGGAAATCAAATTTAGATATGCGGCTCTCACCTCTAGCAGTCTCGCATACATTGAACTTGACTGGAAATGTCGGTTGCACAATTTCTATGCAGTCACGAACATTAACTGCTTGTAGCTTTCGCCACTATATACATATATAGGCAATACAATTTAAACAATAATTGATTGCGCCGGTGGTGGTAACAATTCTTTAAATCAAGTTTGCGAGCTTGAAGTAAACACCAATCCCATTGTATTTAACCAGTCGTCGAACAACATAACAAACCTACCGCCAGCCGCAACGCACTGACGCGTTTCGACCTTCCTTGATCATCATGCGCAAACTTGATTTAAAGAATTGTTACCACCACCCGCGCATACAATTATATGTTAAATTGTATTGCCTATATATGTATATGTGGCGAAAGCTGCAAGCAGTTAATGTTCATGACTGCATAGAAATTGTGCAGCCGACATTTCCAGTCAAGTTCAATGTATGCGAGACTGCTAGAGGTGAGAGCCGCATATCTAAATTTGATTTCCATATATATTCAATGCGGTTTGATCCTCGATAGTCAGTTTGCCGCCGTACTCTGATGATGATCATGGAAGGTCGAAACGCGTCAGTGCGTTGCGGCTGGCGGTAGTTTTGTTATGTTGTTCGACGATTGGTCAAATACAATGGGATTGGTGTTTACTTCAAGCTCGCAAACTTGATTTAAAGAATTGTTACCACCACCCGCGCAATAAATTATTGTAAAATCTGAAATCATGTTGATGAAGATAAGAAAAAAAATTTAAGCTTAGCTAGACAAATCAGCGAACTCAAATTTAAGATTGCGAGTGATATTTCGATAAATTTCCCTTTTTGGATATCAAATTATTCATAAACAACCAGAAATTAGAAAGACGTATTTATAAGAATTTCACTTACTCAACGATCCTGTTAATTTCAAGTCGAATAATACGTTTTGGATAAAAGTGTATACCGTAAAACCGTTAACGATAGAAGGCCATAGTTTGTCAAAATGTAGAGATTTAGAAACAGACAGACTGCAAGAAATATTCAGTGCTAAAGGTTACCTTCGTAAGTAAATAGAAACAACAATGATGGATCTCGTAAGTAAATTTAATTCTCAATGATTATGTAATATCTGCCAAAGAGAAGGAGGATGGTAGGGTTATTTTATTACCGGACTCCAAGTTAATGAGGACAGTGGAATCATTATCATTGGCAAGCAATACAAGAACTGGTTTAAGACAGTCAACTACATTAAGTTGTTAACTTCGTAACTTCAAATGATATAGTCTACCGGTTTAAAGCGTCACGAGTGCCTGAAATCGCATGAAAAGACTTTAGTCTCATACATATGGCTGAAAACATGCACTCAACCAAGGTAAAAATAGAAGAACACAGATCTGCATTCAAATTTTTACATTTTAATAAATCTAAACTTGTCCATCATACAGTGAACACAGGACACACAATTAACCAAAATTTTCTTAAGCGTAAAGCGATAAGTAGAATTAAAAACGACCTGATTTCTTTAGACAATCCTTTTAAATTAAATCAGTCTGATATGGGTAATAAAATGACAACGAATTAATCGCCATGTTGGATTTGGAACAAAGCATAAACTGATGAAAGGAAAAGATGATTGCACAGGTCTGACTTAAAAACTTGCTTCAGCAAAATACCAAGAATATTTCAGTAAGAAGAATTGGACTTATACATTTACTATTGGTTAATTAATTATATACCGTTCTTTCCTAAAAAGTCGCCTCTTTGAATCTTATCTTATTGTGTGCATTAATTTAGAGCCCCTATTTAGATAAACATTTATTAATTGTCACTTTTTCTAACTATGCTCAGCGATTCTTTAGGTGAGTTACTTTATCTTTTGTCGTTTCTTCACTCACTGTACCACAAATCCTAATAATTTTTTTTTGTTTAAATAGCTTTTTGTTCACTTATCATGACCTGATGTTTCTACCGATGCATTTTATTGCCTTTTCCCATGCCCTAACTACCAAGATCATCATTTCATCTTGTAATAGTAAAACAATTAGTCTTTGTAATGAGCTTTTGACGGAAAAAGGTATCCGGAAATCGGGTCGGAAACTTTCTCGTTAAAAAAATGTAATTGATAACAATTCGGTGATTTTTAAAAAACAGTCCTTTAATCCAACAAGAAAGATTGTGACGAAGTATAAAAATCATTTTGACATTAAGAATTGTTCAATAACTGTTTTAAACAAACTTAGTTAGCGTTTCTAAATGAAATGGAGATTACAATATTTGTTGCAAATGGTAAACTTTAGAATGATTTCCTATTAAATTTTTCGTGTTTATTATAATACGATATTTTTTTTAATTAATCAGATTTTAATATAGCCATGCTTTGCCTAACATAAATAATAAAACTATTACTAGATCATAATATAAGATTTTTCCATCCCTAAATAACTTATCAATAATTAAATACGCAGCGTACAATTCACATTGTACGCAGCGGAATGGCGGAGGAAATAAAATAACTAATTCAACTACAAACGAGAATAACCAACAACAGATGTAATTTTAAATTGATTTAAATTTATGTAAATAAAGGCATGTGGAAGCGAGAAACATACGTTGATAAAACCTTTTTCTATGCGATAATTAAGTGTGCTCCATCGCAATATTCTAACTAAATGTGATTTTTCTAAAATTAACCGATTCCGGATATATATTTTACACAACATTAAACATATTAGTTACTATGCATGCAAAGCACTCAAGCGAAAAATTGAAAAGACGATTTCATATGGACACTACTAGAATTGCCATATTTACGTGTTTAGAAATATTTATAATTAACGCTATGAGTCATTATTATTATATTATCTATTGCAGTTATTTGAAGTCTCAAAAAATTTAAAAAGATAGCAAATAATGAAAATTATTTGTAAATTAGATGAGCTTTAACCAAATGTGAGGTACAGATTTCAAAATAATCCACATTTACGTGTCTTTTAGTGGCAATGTTGCTAATTGCTTGGACAAAAAGAGAAATAGACAATCCTTAAGAAGAATAAAGAACGAACGTGATGTGAAGCCATTATTCTACACAAGGAAAAACACAAATAATTATTTAAAATCTTGCAAAGCAGGTTCAAAAAAGCATATTTTTGAAGAGTGGTTTCCATATAATTTATCATTAATAACTAGTGAATTCGTGATGACAATAATCATGAATAGAGGCACAAAATCTCTTAATCTAAACACATATCAGCCAAAAAGTTTTAAACTAGAATTTGCAAAATAAATATATAAGCACATAAGATTTAACGAAGAAAGGGGTTTTTGTTTCAGCGGTTGTCACTGAGCCCCGGCTCCAACGTAAAGCCAGAAGCGGACCACAGTTTATTGGTTCGCCGACGGTGCTTATTCGATATGAAAATTTGATGGGTAGTAGTTCTAGAATTAAAATAACTTACAAGCTATGCATAATAGCTACGGTAAGAACAACAGAATGCCCAACAAATTGAAGTATTTTTCCACGATTTCATGTGGTTGTAGATCAAACAAAAAATTTAAATAAAAGCTCTAAAAGAATGCGACTCAATCTTCATAACCGTGGCCACCAATAAATTTTCTGTTTAATTCTTATTTGTGAACTCTGACTGATAGTAAGTGTTTACAAACGAATTTTCACACCGAATACCATAAACAACGTAATTGCTGACTCGCCTTTAATCAAACCGGTTTTTCTACTATGCCTAAAACCATGTTTTTCCGGTTGGATCTCTTCATTCTCAGATGCAAATAAATTAATGTACAAATATTACTGATAGGCAAATTAAGATTTTTGTTTCCCTGTGTCCAAAATAATTGTAACGCAATAACTGTTTTTATTGAAGACTTTTTACTTAGGCCAGAAGAGATTATTTACAAGAGCTGCAACATTTATAACTTTTGAAATACATCCATAACAATACTCATAAATGGGCACTCTGTCACAGGTCGTTGACAAAATTTTCGGGGTCTTTTTCAGGTGAGTATTCGTTATATGAAACTTGCATCTGTCGTCTGCTCGTATATTTTAATAAGATTTAATTTATCTCCATAATTTGTGTTTCATTTTTTACTAATAATTTCGGGTCTTTCCAGGGATAACTTTTTTATCATTTTTAATGAAATTAAATATTTAGCAGTAGTTTGAATGAAAACTTTGATTTGTTTCGTTTCCTTATTTGACGCGCCAGTGCATTTATTTATATGTAACTTTCATGTGTTCTCATTTGATTGAGAAATTGAGCTCTATACGATTAAACAATCAACGACTGCGCGGACGGGGTATAAATAATATAAAGATACCAATCCCATTATATATATATATATATATATATATATATATATATAGTTTTCAGTATAAAGCAAGCATTGCATAGGATAGCAAAGGCAATTCGTCCAATAGACCGGTTTCGTTCTCATTTGGAACACGTTACTGCACATCAGTCCAATAAAATTTACCCATATAGCATTATGTCTGTTGTATAATGAAATAGCTAGATTCCATATGAATGAAAGACTAACGAAAACATATATGATTTAAATTAGGTGTAGTATGTGGCACGAGTAGCGCAGTGGTTATTCCCCAGACTCAAAAGGAAATGTGGATCAGTTCGATTCCCGTCCGTAGCAAATTCTAGACCGTGCCTTCCGAGTTCTCAATAAGGATAAAACCAACTTACTGAATAAAATGCCTCTGTTGCCTGATACAATCCATTTTCTGTTGATCTTTGAAGAGTACTAAAGATGTTTGAACCGCATGATTACTTCCTAATCGCTGAGTTATGCGTTCGTTTAATGTACGGGACTGATTTTAATTTCAAGGCAGCAAGCTTGATTAATTATTTTGATGGATATTTCTATTTCTATTTTCTACACAAGTAAAACAGACATTTTTTACCTCATGTGTTGAAATTATTTATAATCGATTCATATCAAAACATGTTAGAAGAAAATATAAAGAAAACAATGATAGTTTGTCCCAAGGACTGACTAATGAAGGGTTTTGATAAGTGGCCAAAATCTTTCCATCAGAGGAAGTGACAGGGAGCAATCCTGTTTTAGTCCCAACACAGATTATGTACAATAATGATAAATAAACATTATGTTATAAACATAAAAGTTTATTATTACACCTTTTTGTGTTAAACCAATATCAGCTTCTTTTCTACGGATATATTTTAATTTCAACTACAGTGTTAATATTTTATTTTTGAACTTTATGGTTTTAGCACTTCCGATCATAGGGTTACATTAAAAACAAAACATAACTTAGTTTAATAAATCTCTACCCGGGATCTTGCAACTAGATTTCCTGTCGACGTGGCTCAAAGGAAGACTGAAAAAATGTTTTCCTTAAATTCCTTGAACTAGGGGATGAGAGAAATGAACGCGCAATAACAGATTTATTCACTTGATTTGCCTAAAGCAGCTGCCGCATAGATTAATGTTCCTAAATTGTGTCAACCTAATGGAACCGTACGACGTATTCTTAATCGAACGTATTTACCTGGAAATTACATCATCAAAACTCAGGAATATAATAAGAAGTCGTATAACATACGGGGAAATTCTTAAAACATTATATCCGAAAATCCATAAATTGGCTAGTAAATATTCGAAAGGTAGGTTAATAACCATGGATCCATCTTTCATTAATTATATAGTGCGAATTCCTATACACGCAAACTGACACCAACCTCCAAACCAGCAGGTAATTAACTAATAAAAATTCTAAAAAAACCTGAAATTTCGTGATATATAATTTATTTAGTTAAACTTTTTTTAATTGTAAAAATGCAATGTAGATGAAATTCATTGACTGCAAATTTTGGTTCTTTTATTTTCACATTTTGCATGAGGTAGCGGTTTTCAATAAAATAGAAATTTGTCGACTACGGAACAAATCAGTTTTCATGTCGTGCCGGATGCCGTCCAAGGGAGAAAAAAATATTCTATCTTATAATATATTTTATTTACATCTTGCTATCAATTCTGTAAATGTAGGAACAAACGATTGTAATCAGCAATCACGTAAAAATGAACCTGAGTTTATTTCAACTATCAATATTAACAATCGTATATTTTAGTTGGATGAGAACCTGAAAAGTATTAGCATTTATGCCGGGTTGTATAAACTTAACTTTTAAATGAATTTATCCTTTAAATTTTCAATTAATTCTCTGTGTGCTTTTCTAATAGTTAAAATAAATGCAACTGTGTGATGTAAATTGGTGAAACTTTCTTGCACTTTTATTCTGCGGCTGTATGTCAGCTTTCGCTTATATATGGAAAAAATAATTCTATAATAATTACTTCAAACATTCTTTTCTGTTGATTGGTATGCTACTAATTACTTTTCATGACATACAGTGGAATTTGTCCTTATTGCCAGTGGTTTTATTTGGGGCCATCTCAGCAACAAAAGTCAGGTTTCTAACCAATATTTCATAATAAAGTTGAAAACATTTTAATGTTTTATGGTAAATTACAAACTTTTCTAATTAGCAGCGCGTTAGTCCTCAAAATCAGACATTTTGAAGTTTTATTCCACTCATTTTGTTGTGTGAAGGTACCCCGTATTCTAATTCGTTCAATTATTTTATGTAGTATGACCTTTCCGGATTATTTTTGTAATTAGCCTACAGTAATAAATACCACTCGGAAGTGAGATGTAGCAAGATGACACTTGGTAAAGTTAGTATCAATTAGATTTCGGAATGAATATTAGCGAAGGCTGAAAAGTTCTCATTGGTCTTTGCAATAGAGATAAATTATTTCGGTATTGTCCTTTAAGCAGTTTAGTTCCAGAATTTAACGTTTTGGCAACGCATCTGCGTTACCTCCATTTCGTCAATAAGTTTATCTATTCAAAAATAGCTTTTCATTATAGCATAAAGAAGCAGGCTGTCTGTCATGCTTTATTAACTAGCTAGGTAACTGCTTTCAACCCATTTTCATGCTGAATTACATAGAGCAAAAATTAAAACGCAGTAATACTGTTTGTTTAAAATCTATTACGTAAGATAATACATATATTAAAATATACATAGAATAAAAGGGTTACATTCTAATTAGACGCCAAAATTATCCATTTGCTTAGCAATAAACTTGCGTTTCATTGCTTGCATACATTACACGATTATATCATTCTAAATACATGAATAGATATTGTATTTCCGTCCCTGTTGTGCATTTCAGAATATTAATACGTACTCGCGCAAACAACGAAATGTGTACATTTTATTTATTTAAAAAAATACCACAGCGATCACACGAGTTTGCTGCATATGAGCTGGTTAGATTTTTAGAGATAATAGTTTTGGAATTACTCGATGACTTGACCTAATTTTGATTAACTTTTGTTCGGAGACTATGCTTCCTTTGTCATTAGACTTCCACAATTTGCCGCATATGAGTTGGTCAGATTTTTAGAGATAATAATTTTGGAAAAGTGTGGAAAGTCTAATAAGAAAGGAAGCATAGTCTCCGAATAAAGGTTAATCAAAATTACGTCAAGCAATCGATTTATTTTACCTATCCGTATCAATCGCAAAATACAAACACGATTGAACAGAAACGTGTTTTTCGCGTTGTTTCTTTGCGATAGAATGCCATCTTTGCATGCTTCAAGTTCAGTTAATTTAAATTACAGCACACTTCGCATACGTTAAAGTGCGTTGCACTACTTTTTAGTTCGTCGCGCCATTTTGCATGTAATAATGGTGATGAGCAGTCAGAAGTACATCGCGAATGCATCTCATTAAATAACATGTTGGCCTAGATGAACTTCCCACAGCGTAGTTAACAAATATTCGTAATTCAAATTGATAAATAAATTTATATTTCCATACATGATTTATTTTTCAATTCAAATTAAAAATGCACGTGAATGGCAGTTCTAGAATTTTCACATGACCTAGGAGATGTCGATGCCACGTCGGGAGACCAATCACTAACTCTAACATAAATTCAGATATAGCAAAGCCTGCAAAATGAAAACTTTTGTACTTTTGTTGTATTGAAAACGAATAACCTTCAAGAAGATTTCACAGACAACGTGGTTCATTTTCGACAAACTGAAATAAAAAAATATTAAGACGATTGGGAAAGAATGCAATTAAAACCCCTGGACGTGCAACTTGACAATGTGGACAAACACATCTCAGTGTCGGGCCCTCGTTTCAGTATCCTTCATCCAGGCGAGCGTTTAGCGTTCATGAATGGTGATAGCCGCCTGGCTATAAATACAGTCGACGGAGAAACAAAAAACTATACATCGAGCATGCTTCAAACGCATTTACAGCAAAACCTGACACGTTAATTTTCAACTTTACAAGTTTGAAATTATCAGACAAACAGAACGAATTCTGATCGCTCGGCCCTAAATATTGCAAAACGATAGGGACCCATCCAAAAAGAGGTAAAAACACAGCATTATTAGAGTCTATATTAGGATGAAACATCCGGAATTTCAAATTCAGATGAATGGAGCTCTATTTTTGAAGCTGAATTGCGTGCTTCCCGTGAAACTTTGGCATTGAGACACATACGATTCAATTTTTTCTAAAAGGGGGAGCAAAAAGAAGGACTCAAATAATTGCGATACAAATACGAAATTAAATTAGCGAAGCCAGACAAGAGTTCGAGTATCTTTCTTTTGAATACCAATGATTACATTGCTCAACCGAGCAATATATTAAATGAAGAGCAGAAATTCAAACCATGTCAAGTAAATTAGGCCAGTTCGCTAACTACAGAGTTTTTAATATGGTTTGCAATTGAAAGTACATATGAACCAATTGAAAAATGATACGACAGAGGAAAATTCGAATAAATTGGATAAAATCATGCGTCATCTTAAACAAACAAAACTAGTCGTCACACGCCAAACCACGAGGTACGGCATGCCGAAGGTACACGACGTGGTTGGAACGAAAAACTGGACGTCATTAAGATTGATAATGTAAAGAGCACATACTGGCGGGTGGATTTCAAGCAATCATACAACTAGTCGAAATCGCAACGTCAAACAATTGCGTTCACAACATTTGCGAGGTTGCAAATGAAGTAAAATCGTGCAATTTTACAGAATAAATAAATTATTTCATTCTATGTGAGAAATCTATTTACAAACATCCCCGCTGACAAAATCAATAATAACCACACATTATTCTCCATACCCACATCTCATCTAATAACTCTCTTTAATAAATGTGCACCACAGATATTAAATTCTATTTCAGTAGTGAATATTTCCCGCCCGTCGATGAAGTAGCGATGGGCGGTCTGTTAGGAAGTCTACTAGCTGATGCCTATTAGTTCTATCTGCAAACAACACACCTAAAACCATTTATTCAAAAATACTTTCACATATATCTGACGTATGTTGATGGCAATTTTATAATCATAAATGAAGATGCATAAAAGAACGACATGCCTAAAGATTTTAAAAACACATTTCATTTATTTCAGCTCACCTGTGAGTGTGAAAATCCTCAGTCTAATGTAATGTCTGCTTGACGTATTGTTAATCAGACAGGAAGATGGAAGCCCAAAAAGAAATTATATCGTATGCAGACATGGACTGGACAATACCACAGCGCTAGCAAAATTCCCAAAAAAGAGACCTTTTTTACTCAATTTAACCAACAGAATAAAAAATCTGTTCTGATGAATTCCAACGTCAAGAAATGGCGGTGCTAAAATGCTGCCTTAGAAAATATTACACCTAAAAGGTTGTTTAAACAAATATTGAGCCTAAAAAAGGATACAAAAGCAAAGAAGCCGAATCCAACCAAAAGACGATAACTTTTAAATGGGACTCATCATCCTAAATATTTATTTGTAAAATTAAAATGACAACTTCTCGTAAGTCTTTTACACTACAGAAGTTTGTTTAAATATATATATATATATATATATATATATATATATATATCAAAACTTCTATTGAACTTAAATCTAACGTATAAGCTCCTTGAAATCGAAGTGTCAAAACCCGTTTATTTATCCAAAAGTCAAAGCTGCTCAGTACGCTATGTAGGCCTAACGGACCGATTAGTAAGGAAATGAATTGCAGAGAATATTGCACTAAATACAGCTGGCATAGTGAAGAACGGTACCGCGATTCCTGAAATCATTGTTTGTAAAAATCGCATAGAAATCAGATGGAGTTCCAAGTGTTCTTCCAAGCGAAAAATGAGCAAGCAATACGCATAGTGAGCTATTTGTATGCAAAATTCTCAATCATCAGCTAAATAAACAAGCGAAGTTCGTACCTGGCTTGAATATGAACGGGTAATTGTTTGAAAGTGTTTGCTTACGCATGGTTGTGTGTATTAGCATACTATTCAAATTCAAAATAGAAATGGTTGGTTTAAAATTTATACAGAAACAAATATTTAACACATTTTCTGTTATATGTAATTCAAGCATTGATATTCGAACGTCGTCCGTACATAACAATACATATGTATATGTACATCAACAGCCATTATTCCACATAATTAAATGAACAAATCCCCAAGAGATTGAATATTCTCAGCAGCTTATCCTAGAAACTAATAGTGCATACCAACGAGTGAAAGGACAAGGTAGGTATACACAGACAGTAGGCTTTAAGAAAACACTCCTAGATGAAACCGCCTACACATATAGCAGATGTGATACGTGTAGCATATGTTTTATTTATTACATTAAGTGTGTCGTCAGAAATTGTGAATATCGTCAATCTTTTGCTTAAATCTAGCAAGATTTCGATAAAATTTCATGAGCAACAAAATGGCGCATCATTTATTGATTCAATAAATATTTCCCCGTACACCTAACGATCATAAACTGGCAAACAAGAAATAGAAGGACAAAATTTATTTTGTTAACGCGAAAAAAATGATAAAACAGGTATCATTTACAAAAGTTCTTTAATTAATTAAACTGCACTGGCTTGAGCTATTTTTTTAGTTTTAAACACTGAGAGGTTCTTTCTAATGGTTTGCTTCAGGTATAACGTTAAAAAACGCCAAATTAGCTTAAATTATGCCTTGTAGAAGGCCAAACATTTCCAATTTAAAATTAAAAAAACACAAAACTAATTATATAGAAGAATAATTCGGTTCTTCGAATATAACCTGTTAAGGATAGAAATAAAGAGGACGTATGAGCAAAATAAACCAAAAAAGAAGTTCACATTAAAAAATACCGACTAGTATTTAGGTTTATAATAATCATTTTGAACTTCCGCAGGAACGAATATAAACGTTTATTTTCTGCAAAAATGCTACATTTCGATATCTTAATATAATTACAGTTTCAGGTGAAAACAATTTAAGAAATTGCAGTAGTTACGCTTTTTTACAAATAACTCAGTAATTCAGGTTAAATGTTACAATTTACCAGTGTTGCACAATCAAATTTGAGTAACAAAACATTGCAGGCTTCGAACTGCTATTTATGGCTTGTGTTTCAAATCAGTTATCCTCAATTTTCGTTCTGCTTCTCAAATAGTCAGCATAGATTTGATTCAATAAAAGGAAGAAAACATATAAATGAAAGTTACTTGAGTTATCGTGCTACACGTCAAATACAAAATATATTAGAGCATTTTTTCTCATACTCATCGCACAAATTTAAATGTGTTAATTTCGGAAGATCTGAAAGTTACGCATCTACACCAGAATTTTGAACAGTCTGAAGTTAATTTCGCTAATTCATCAAAGTTAAAAAAGCTATAGCGCAAAATATTAAAATGTATCATTAATGCATTTTTTAAATTATTAATAACTATTATAGCACCGACTAAAGCAAAGCGCTATTTGATTTAAAACAGAAGACATCATAAGTTTCGTGAACAGTAAATAAATGATTAAGGAAAAAATCAACACCGACAATATTTATTACAAAATAAAAAAACACAAACAACAACAACAAAACAGACAACTTTGAAATAAATAAAATGGAAAACAAAAATTGAAGCTAGCATCGATATATTGCAAGAAAGTACGACAATTGGATAGGCTAAGAAGCATAAAAAGTGTAAAATACATGTTACTAGCAAAGAACAGGCAAACGCTCATATGAATGAAATACTGTCTCCACAAAATTACATAGGCACAACATTGTCATCAGCTATCCACAAATTATGGCATAATAGACAGAAAGAAGGTTGCAGATTAAAAGTCAAACGATTCAACTTTGTTTAGATATATCCCTCTAGTACAACATCACTTTTTAAAAACAGCTTGAGCGAAAATATCTCATGACGAATTTTGTATAGTCTGTTTGTTTGCGCAATGTCAGAGTGTATAATCGAAGCAATATTTTGTGCCTAAATAAATTTCATTACGCAACATTTAAGTTTTTAGGCCTCGTTTTAATGAAAAGGTTATGAAATATATGAGTATGACAACAAGTCGAAGAATTCAAACGATATAAACTGCAGTCTAGTAAAAGGCAATCAAGCAAATAAAGAAAGATAAATACTTCACCACAGGAATGTTTTCCTAATGATGTGTTAAATACTTATTTTTGTGGCCCCGAAAACAGGCACAAATTCCTTGTGTTCAACATATCTAGCATGAATAACCTGATAATTTGTCATGCCCAAATTCAAGTCAAGACGCCTGGTTGACTCAAAACGAAAGAAAAAGCATTAAACAAAGAACGGGTTTTGAAACAGCTTCATAGGCCACTTTTCACAAGATCTCACCTTGACAGAAATATTTGATTCGTTATATACAAAATGGAATTATTAATGGTTATATAAAAGTATTTCGAATGAAAACGCCAAGATAATTCAGCAGTTAATACGCAGCTCATTCATTCATTCATATATTTAGCAATTGATATTGAATTTTAAAACTGACAGCTTTTGCTATGCGCAGCCCGTTTTCAATGCTTTCTTGAAGAAAATTGGAAACCGTCTGGTTTGGAATAGGATCATGTTCGGCTATTATAGACGTGTTGCCACTTTTCCAGATGTGCATAATCTGAAATGCTCTTGAACTCGTTACTTTAGTAAACGGACAATTCTACTTGTGAGTGTGAAAACCAGTAGTGCAACGCATTTTTTACCTTGACATATCGCATTGGAGACAAAAAGTGAAGCTGACAGATCAAAATATTCCGGAGACAGACGTGGACAAGAAAGAAAGTTTGCTACAACAACAAAGACTCAACTTCCATTTAAAAAATCCGTCACACAATTCATACAACGCAATGAATAACGCAAGGGTTTTGTTAATTTATATTCGACGTATAAAAAACAACAAAATTAAGTAGTCCCAGTCGGTCACAGGGCAATATTTGCAGAATAACATTTTAAATGAGACGTTTCGTCCGAAACAAAAATATTACTTACTTTTACATCAAAATGGCTGCTAAACGACAATGGAAAAGATCAACTTTCGGAAATGGAACAGTTCAACTTTGCATATTTATATGCATGTTATAAATGCTAAAGGTGGTTTATTATTAAAAATAAAATTCGAGACAATATTAGAATAAACACAGCCGACAAAGGTGACAAAATTATCGCAACAGGAGAGTAAATAAAAAAGGAACTGCGAATTACACAATTTGTCATCTGTGACATCCTTTCTGCGCATCTAAGCTAGTATAATAAATTTATATACGAACTTAAAATATATTTGCGCAATTTTTTTAAAAATTTGCATGCGTTTCCCTACGTGTGTGCTTCTGTACAAAACAACTTAATCCTTGTTCACTATTCTAAATTTACCACATAAATAGGAAGATATTTAAAGTAAAGATTTTTTAAATATCAATTTGAACTCTGTTGTATAAGCCTACAACATTTAAAAATCGCCACGATTTGATATACCAAGTATTTTTCAACTGTAGTTGAAGTTTATCGAGCAATCAAGAAATATATATTTATAACCATAACCGATAAAAAATAGATTACATTTGCGGAAATATACACGCATTTATCATTCTCTTTCTTTTAGCGTCCTTCCATTAGACATATAAAAATAAAAATACAAATAATCCCCTTAAAATTAGTTTTAAGATTCTTATATATATATATATATATATATATATATATATATATATATATATATATATATATATATATATATATATATATATAGAAAGTGAAATAGCGGAATTTGACATATATATAATTAGCATAAAAATGAAATCATATTTGACGTCTTTGATGCTTATTCATTGGCATAACCATGATCAATATTAAAACATGGAGAGCATCCTTTGAAGAATACTGCAATTTAACCTAGGCAAAAAGGGTAAAATTCTTATTTGCTTGCAAATACTGTTCTTAAGCTTTAAACAAAACAACTAATAAATATAAAAAAATCCATCTCACCAGGTTGTTCGATCTGCTTGCATATTATGTTTTTTTTCAATTAAGTCAAAGTCATTCCTCTACTTAATTTTCATCCGGATAGTAAAATATAATATTAATATAAATAGAGTTAAAGCACACAATCAGTATAAACAAGTATCTGTTGTACTTGATTTTAACAAAATAATGTGTTTTAGCGCTGCTATAAATAGTAAAAGAAGGACGGACGGTAACGGCTTTCAGTTGTGAGAACTTCATTTAACATGTCTCTGCTGTCACGTAAGAGAAAAAAGACAAAGTATAGAATTGTCAAAAATGATATATTTGTAAGACAACATATCCATTCGTGTTTATTTTTTATTTATAATACAAGTAAGTTTGTGTTTATGATTATTGGTATCATTCATTCACTGGGAACTACAATGATAAGTTTATCTAATAAAGCGCAATTCAGTTCCTAGGTATTAAAAGGTTTAATTAGAAAATATCGAAATTAGAAGCTTTTTGGAAAAATTGACCTTCATTGCAAGAAAATAAAAAGGATGGTCAAGCACGAAAATTAGCACCGGAAAAAGCTTCAATTTAAAAAAATGTTTGATTTGTTGTGTCTTATATATATATATATATATATATATATATATATATATATATATATATATATATGATGTATATTCTTCATCAGCTACGTGTTTTTTGGATTATAGTGATTCTGTGTTACTTCACGTGACCTCGTCACCAACGATTATTAAAAGAAAATTCTGATTATCTTAAAATCTATCTTAGCTAGTAAAACCATGTTTAAATTTGCTACTTTGCACTTAAATGATTAATAATGCAACCACAATTAGAAAAATGAAGTAGTACTTCTTAACAATGTATGTTTGTTTTAGAATAAATTCCTGATATCTATGGCCCACGAAGACACGAAATGCCAGTGCGCAATTACATATCCATTGGAGAAAAAATCAACGATAGGAGGTAGCTGGGTTATTTCTCTCCTGATGGACCATTATATATATATATATATATATATATATATATATATATATATATATATATATATAGATGTGTGTGTATGACAGTGTGTTTGTGTTTGCTTATTAGGAGTGGGAGTGTGTGTAAATGCGTTTGAATGTTTCAATATTAATTTGATGTTGATAAAAATTATTTAGTTTGGTGTTTCTTAATTGCTGACAGCATATATTATAAAATATCCTTATAAGCCCTCGTCATAAACAAAGTAAATGAGAATAGTCCTAGAATGCAAAGGAGCATTTGACAGAACGTAAAGACATTATCGACTAAAAACTATATCACACGTCGACATGATTAATTTCGTTCCAATGTTTACGCTAATTAATTGAAGAAAATTATTCTCGCGGGCACACTTATTCTCACATTTTAAGGGCAATTTCACAGCTCTCGAATAGCAGAGCTACATCCTCATTTGACAAGACATAGGTACATCGCGAATTATCCTTTTCGCTAATATCAGTTAAACACATTTAAATATAACACATTTACATTTTTGCTGAAAAATGATAGCAACGTTTTCACGCTGTCGGGATTTAAATGATGTTCTCATCGAGTGTTTCGCAAAATCATTTTCTAGGAATAACTCAAATAGTATCTTCTTGATATCTACAGCCGGTTTTGCTGGGTTAATGGTAATATCACTGCTGAGAACGAAGATATGTGAGAGGTTTTCTCAAAACGCAAATAAACAGGCTAGCTAGGCACATTAAAAATTGAAATTGTCTATTGTCAACGCTCGCCAAAAGCTTCCAGAACCAGTTGCTCAGCACTGGTTCCACTAGTCTGCCTTGACAGTTGGCAGTACTGGATGCTAGAACATCACCCTATTTCTCTTCATCTCTGCGATTAAAAAAATAACAAGAGTGTCATGATCTAAACGGAAACCAAACTAAAACGTGTATTCAAATAATGCCATGCATTTGTTAATCGTTTAGTCGAAGTCGTTTTGGTACTTATCTGTAGAAAGTTGGATAATAACCATTTTATTTCGGACAGGCTTCTTGTTTTAACACGCTATGTCCATTGGTTCATCGCGACAATAGTTAGCCTCATAGTTGTGTGATCTATGAATGCCGATTCTGAAACGTTATGCTGCCTGAATTATATCACCGAATTGCTCTCAATATATTTTACGCCTGTACTAACTACATGGAATCACCTCAGGCCGCCAGGATACAAGGTCATGACAAGGATGCGTTTATTTCTTTTTATTTTCTTCTATTTTAGAAAGTAGTTTACGAAACCGTTTCCAATTGTCCCATTTTCCTCATCCGACAATATTTTTTAACCTTAAGAACAAATTCCTCTATAACATCAGTCTAAAATTGGTCAAAGGTATTTTTAATCTAGAATGGCGGGATTGCCCACCACAGCTTGGGCAATAAATAAAGACGTCGCTGGTCAATCGCTTCGTACAAACAGTGCACCGAATGACGCGAGATTAGCTCACCTTTTTGTGGACATGTTTACTCAGAATTTATCGTGTATCACCACATGCAAAATAGTATTTTAGAGTCAATGAATGCTAACGATTAAAATTGCATAAAACCTTAGCGTTAAACGCCAGAAATGTAATTGAAAAACTGTCAATGCACGGTGCATTTTGACGGTAAAACACATGCGCATAACTTAAAATCCTCCACCTCAAGACTTCCTATGCGTGAATGTGTGTAATAAACAATAATTTATTACGAACCTATTTAATCAATAGAAATTCTTCCTTAATTCGAAAAAACGTTAGTGGTAAATCTTCCTGGCAATGAGCAAAATGTGGCAGTACAGTATTTGTGAAAAGGTTCCCGACCGCCGATAGAACAACATTCTGCACGTGGACGCTCACTTCATTTTAGCTCCACAGCCTCTTCGCAAATCAGCTGACGATTTCTGATGCAGTATTGATCGTAGAAGCCGCTAAACAATGTTTAAAGTAATGTGCAAATTTTATTTTATTTTACAATAGGCAATTTCAAATTAGAAAAACCAACCAAAAAGACGCAAATGAAATGGAATATATCGAATCATTTAGCAATAAAGTTTCTTCGCAAATTTGCGTAAGGCAAAATAGTATTTCGACGTCATGCAACACAGAAAACAATACAACCCATATTGCTTTAAGTCGGAACTGGGTAAAACGATAATCTTACACATGATTACGTCAGTGATTTGCACAAAAATACACCAAGTCTTCTTTGCAGTGGAATACATCGATTTAAAATGTGAACTAGACAACAAAAGTGGGCTTAAATTAAATAAATCTTATTAAACTGAAAACAGGCACACACACACACACACACACGCATCATGTATTAAGAAATTAGTGTTAAAGAACTACCGCTTCACAGCCACAAATTTATGAAAAGGCGTTTCTTGTTACGAGCAGGTGTGCATTAAGCTCAATTTTTTGATTAGCCAATCATAAAACAGCGTAAAACTAGGCGATAGCCGGCAGCCATTCGTCGTTGGTTATGTTGTCTCGCGTCTGACCTGCACGTATTTGTATGCAAACAGATGCGCAAAGCCGGCATTTCGCGATTAGTGCGTGTTTTCCTGAGATGGCTCCTCTTGATGAGAGAATCTCAATAAGCATTTAGGCATGGTGAATGTTAAAATTGTCAACAGTAATGCGATTCTCCCGAGCTCTCCGGTCCATGGATTTGGCGATGAGTGGTGATTTTTTAACCTAAAAATTTCGGCCTACGAGAGGCATTATCAGCCCCAAGTTTCAAAATCGACTATATGAAACATTTCTTTAAATCAAGTTTGTAAGCTTGAAATAAACACCAATCCCATTGTATTTAACCAGTCATCGAACAACATAACAAAACTACCGCCTGTCGCAACGCACTAGGTTTTTTATGTTGTTTGACGACTGGTTAAATACAATGGGATTGGTGCTTACTTCAAGCTCGCAAACTAGATTTAAAGAATTGTTACCACCACCCGCGCAATCATTATTGTTAAATTGTATTGCCTATATATACATGTGTGGCTAAAGCTGCAAACAGTTAATGTTCGTGACTGCATAGAAATTGTGCAGCCGATATTTCCAGTCAAATTCATTGTATGCGAGACTGCTAGAGGTGAGAGCCGCATATCTAAATTTCATTTCTATATATATTCAATGCGGTTTGATCCTCGATAGTCAGTTTGCCGTCGTACTCTGATGATGATCATGGAAGGTCGAAACGCGTCAGTGCGTTGCGGATGGCGGTAGTTTTGTTATGTTGTTCGATGACTGGTTAAATACAATGGGATTGGTGTTTACTTCAAGTTCGCAAACCTGATTTAAAGAATTTTTACCACCACTCGCGCAATCAATTATTGCTAAATTGTATTGCCTATATGAAACATTTAAATACTGTTTGTTGCGGAGAACTAGTATATATGCAAGTAATTATTAGGTGTTGCGAACCTAGTAGCAAATTAGTTCAGTTATGACCAGAAGGATAAACCAAAGACAGCATGAACGGTACAATAACCTAGACGAATTGTAAACCTGCAATAGTGAAGCTAACATCGTATAGTCTACGACAATGCGACTTCAACGCTAACTCACACTATTTAATATATATACCGAGTCTGTAAAGGATACTTACACTATGGCTATTGTGTCAGTAACCGATACAAACATTATTGTACCGAAAAGGTACATGGTACTAACACTATGGTTTCCGAGTCGGAACATGGCACCAATATGATTGATATCAATTTATGCTATAGTTCACCGAAATTGAAAATTACAACAATTTAGTATCCTTTACAGACTCGGTATATATATTATATAGTGTGAGTTAGCGTTGAAGTCGCATTGTCGTAAACTATATGATGTTAGCTTCACTATTGCAGGTTTACACATTCGTCTAGGAGATTGTACCGTCCTATTATCCCACATTCTTGACCAAAATATATAGTGGGTGAAGGGCGTAATACCGGCTCCTACTGATGAGTCGCCAGTAAGCACGAAACGAATGTGCATGAGATTATACTTTCCGTCCATGCTGACTTTGGTTTATCCTTCTGGTCACAACTGAACTAATTTGTTACTACGTTCGCAACACCTAATACATACTTGTAGGCGAAACATTGTCGCTTTCATAAATAAGGTAAAATTCAGTGTGAATTGAGCGTTTCGGACTAACTCCGAAAAGGAAAATATTTATCATCAATGTATTGCTGTCACACCTACTTGAAAGCATTATGTAAGTACGATATACTGATCGATGCCTTTCTCCCGCATAACCATATAATTCATAGTTATGCGTCGGCCATCAATGACCAATCGGTCGGCCATACCTTAAGTTTGGGAGGTCGAAACTGCATCAGTCTGGCCTCTTATTAACATATCGGATACGAGAAACTCTAACAATGTTGAAGAGCCACTTTTGTAGCGTAATAATAATAATAGGGTTTTCTTCTTTACCTAATTATAATTTTAGTTTGGTCCTCGTTCCTTTTGTTAAATCACGCTTCACTAAATTTTCCCAACAGCACTTGTTTGTTTATTTACGGTCGGTTGTGGAAATGACCTTGCTAACACTGGAAGGTTATAAAACTTTAAGAGTTCTAGAACCTGAATGTCCTTATTTGAAAAGTCTAGCTGCCCTTTACATTACGCAAAGGCTTTTCATTTGATCAAATATAATTGAACTACGCTTTTTACGTCTTTTTAATTATTTTTATCTCGACTTAATTTTAAATTCGATAATTTTTCTAAATTCAGGGTTTGATGTTATACGAATGACAAATACAAAATATTTTACACTTAACTTGAGCTATGTGGAATTAACTTATTCACATATTATATGCTGATCCTGTAATCAAATGAAATAAAAATTTTAATCTTTATAACATGTAAAAATTTATATTCGATTGGAAAATTATTTAAAAAGCCGATGTTACTTAGCCATTTAAAAAGAGATTTTATCTTATTTTGTAAACTTTGAAAAATATTTTATCTTACTATATGCACAGTAAGGTGTTTTTATTGCCAGTAAACAACCCAAGCATATTTTCAACGATGGAAATTGCTTAAAACATTTTTTAATAGATGTTGGTTGTTCCAACTACAAAAAACTGCATGCTTCTATTCTCGTTGCAACTTACAATTCCGTAAGCTTTCATCTGGAAACGATTGTTGCGCAACTGTGCCTGTCTCCTTTCCTCGGCAAGTCGGTGTTTTTCGCGTTCAGCTACCTCAGTTCGAAGCCTAACGTCACGGTTGTAGCGTGGAATCCGTTTGTTTTCGGTCGGTACGTTTAATTGTTCAACGTTGGTTATTGTTGGCCATTGTTTTCGTTTTGTTTTTCAGCATTCAATAATTTTGAAACATTAAAAATTATTAATATTATTCAAGCAAAAATGTAGTTTTTTTTTGGGGGGGGGAACAACAGCTGTAGTTTACTCAAGCACAAAAGCACGCATTACATTCGCTACATTATAACTAAATGGTTGACTAGCCAATATTGATTTCTAAATATAGTTCATATTTGAAAAACTTTAAGCTCGGCTTTACTGTAGCAAGTTAAGTTAAATTCTCATTCTACGAAATTGGCCAAACACAATATTGTCGTGTTATTTTACGACGAACTGCATGATCAGTTGTCCTGACTGCTCTGGATATTAAAAATTGTCTCATTCGATGTTAGATTAAGTCTAGACAACTGGATCTGACCTCGTCAGCAACAAATTGTAGAATGAAATTCTGATAATCGCATTACCAAGCTTAGCTATAACAAAATTGTACGATGCTGCAACTTTCAAAAAAACTGAATCTTTCTCTTGGACATCGAGTTAGGCATACTGTTGGCATTATATAAACGTAAAATATTTGGGTTTATTTCAATTCCTTAAGTAAGTACTGGATAACGCCAGCTTCACAAATAGACAGTTCAGAGAGAATTTACCCGTGAATGTCATATGTTTCGTATTAAAATAAATCACACGTAATTATGATACTTAAAACCGCTGCAATTTTAGGAATGCAATATAATGTAACAAAGACTTCGGTATAAGTTTAAATATATATTTCGCCACTGGCACAGCCTAGGAGATGAATTTATGGTACTGAGACATGTAGTTGTCTCGACATGTACAGAGACAATTACAATTCAGGACAGAATGAAAATCTAGAAAATTGTCTGCATTTGGTTTATTCTGCTGTTTAATCTTCACTACCTCCTCACACCCGCATATATATATATATATATATATATATATATATATATATATATATATGTTTTTGTGTTTTTTGTGTGCAAATACTTACTATTTTCAAACGTCAAACTATATTTGGCACCGCAATAGACAAAAGGTTTCAACTGGCCTCCCAGATCTGCCAGAATATATACCAGACACTATAGTAAATGAGGAAGTACTACTGAAGTAAAGTACTATAGCAGGTATTTATTACATATATATTCTCTGAATAATTTATGCATTACATAAAAGGGTAAAGGCAATTCATCGAAAAGACCAGTACCGTCCTTAATGGGAATTCATCAAATCCATTTAAGAATCGCCACGACCAGGGATCGAAACGGAAGAAATTTGATTCAGTGTCGTGTAAATCATAATTATAATTTCTATATCATGCAAGCCTGTCATAATAATAATTGAACTTAATTTCACTTCCGCAAGTACCATGGTATCTGTTCTATTATAACATATTTGCAGTGCATGGTAGGAAGTTTAGATCATAGGCAATGCAAAATGGCCACAAAATCTAACCGAAAAAAGGTTACTTCGTACAGAACGAAAGACAGCATGTAATACGCAATTTGGGTGACGCAGTGGACAAGTTGCAAGGTTCCGAAGCAAATTTGTTCCGGTATGAACACCGTAGTAGCATTACCGGCAAGTAATTAATGAATACACAATAAATACGATACCGGTCAATATGATGACCTGAAGTTTCCATCTTATGCAAAGTTCAATTTACACCGAT
This sequence comes from Eudiplozoon nipponicum, assembly GCA_029291075.1. NCBI lineage: Eukaryota > Metazoa > Platyhelminthes > Monogenea > Mazocraeidea > Diplozoidae > Eudiplozoon > Eudiplozoon nipponicum. Next base: position 25,676 of record JAQBSW010002472.1, on the reverse strand, counting down.
TATATATATAAATGTATATATATATATATATATATATATATATATATAGTATAAACGTGCTATAACATTTTAATTCGATATATATATATGCACTATTTTGTTCCCAGTCACAAATGATTCGTCGCATATTTGGGGCAGGCCAACAAAAAATGATTGATGCAATAAATTAGAACAACAGGAGAGTTCTGTAACGACGTTTATAACCACAGACCTTTTACAAAGAGCTAAAAAAGTCTACCAAAAGCTATTATCAAACGCCAACATTTATTGCATACTATATTTACTTCAAATTGGTGTCAAAACCTTTTAAGCGAAACGCATGAGCATTTGCGTTTACTGGTGACGTCGCTACACTGTTCAACTGCGTTGATGTAGTAAAATTTTTATTTTATCTCAAGTTCGGACTCTTAATTTAAGTAACTCTTATCACCACACGCACAATCGATGTCTCTTTAGAAGATAATGGAAACAGCGTCAAGCGAATGACCTAACCGAAGAACCAACGAACTAAGTATTATATTTCAAAATAATCATAAATGCAAACAGAAGGCTAGGCTTACGCTTAAAATCTAGATCAAAGGCACAACTGTGTTATGTGTATGATTCTAGAGTGGAAGTAAAGAAGAGGAAGAAAGCATCGATATGCTTTAAAAAAAAACATGCCAAAATGTTAATTAAGCATGATTTATTCACGTGGTTTTAGTCTCTTAAGATCGGTCGATGAACTCGCCTCATTCTATCTGAAGCAGTAAACAGATTCAAGTCAAAGTTAAGCAAGTTAGTCACATTTATCAGCCGCCAACTAACTGAGAAACTAAGCCTTTAAAGTGTAGCCTTGTCGGATAGGAAAACGGTCTGTGCACCATAGGGAGGCGAGACAGTATATACTATTATTGACGAAATGCGCCACGATAAAAACTAACTTGATCTTAAACTACAAACAAATGACAGGGAAGTCTAGATCGACGTATATTAAGGCAATGAACTTTGATATCACATAGGCGTAGCAAAATGTTTTGACCATAAACTAAAGAGAACACGTCAAACTTTCTTATTTTTCATTCAACTGCTTTATACAATTTGCACGGCAAATCTGTTATTGACACAAGCATTTCGTAATAACTGCCAAACGCGTACTTTATTGTTTTTTCAGAATATGGAAATAATCATGATTGCCAACTTTCAACCCAGTAGCGGCTTGTTCTTATCATCAATTGAACAACAATATAACAAGGTGAATTAGGTGTTGCGCACACAGTAACCAATTTGTTCAAATACGACGAGAGTGATAAGCTAAAGCCAGCACGAACGGAAGGTACAATTTCATGTGCACATTCCTTTCGTGCTTATGGGCGCTCGATATAAAATTTTATTGTATTCTGCATATTGCCTTTTGTTAAATTATCATGTGTGATGCAAACATTTCGAAAAATAAAAATAAGCTACACGTCGTAGATGAAGAACACCTCGAACTTACACTTTCTTGGCGCGTTGTATGCTTTTATGCGTAACCGCAGCAAATCGAGACAAAGGTGGTCCTGCAAATGTAAAACAGCAAAACAGAAAAAAATTTGAATAATACTGTAGCGGTTTATGCGAAGACAATTTATTAAATGAAAGGTAACATAGGCTTGACACAAAGGTTACAAATAAAAGTAATCAAGAAGAACTCCAAAGCATTAAATTTAAAAGTTCATACAAGGTAACTCTCTCAAGCACCGAAAAATAATAGTACCGATTTACTATCTATCATATAAACCAATTAATAATTCACACATTAATAAATTGGCAAACAAAGGTTATATTATTAATCTGAATCCAAAATTTCTAAACGAATTTGCACTCCGATTTTGTTAGTGATTGGGATGTGGTTCGGACGAGGAAAACCGGAAGAACTTGAAGAAAAATACCAACAGACAAACAAATTATGGTTTTGTCTGGAGGTAATTTAATGATTAAACGATCATCCTTGGTGCGAGCGGAGATAGCAACTACTAAAATCAAGTTCGCGATCTTGATATAAACACTAAGCCTATTATATAGATGCATTTTTCAAAATTAACTAAACACCGTAGGGTACAGTAGAGGCAATTCATCCTGTAGACCGGTTTCGTCCTTATTGGGAACTCTTCACGTACTGTCTGGCCCTTCTATAATGATAGATTGAAGATGGCTAGTTGAAACTTTGTGTCAAAAAGATATTCCATATAGGTTCCATCTTAAGGAAGATCTAGCCAAATACATAAGTTGATATATAATTGAAAATTGTGTGTGGCTAGTGACAGAGTGGCTCAGTGTTTAGTGTCACAAACTCTGAATTAGACGTACCTAGGTTCAAGCCCCGTCCGCGGTAAATTGTAAACAGTACGTGAAGAGTTCACATCAAGGACAAAACAAGTCTACTGGATGAATTGCCTTTTCTACACTATACAATTCTTTGTTTATACTGACATATGTAAGTAATTAATAGGTCAGGTGTTTATATCAAGATCGCAACCTTGATTTGAATACAAGTTATTGAACGGAACAAATACATTAAAAAATATTCAGAAAATGACTTAACTGGGCGATTTTTCACTCGGCTCACGAAACAGAAGATAGATAGTCAAACAAACAGATACATCTTGAGGACTAGAAATTGCCAAACAAAATGTAACATCTCAAGCCATACGCATGCTTGGTCGGTACAATTTCTAATAAATAGCATAGCCTTTTCATTTAAGCGTTTATTTAAATGCATTTGTCCAGCAGCTTCTGCGACTAAGCTTGCTCGTTCGTAAAACTATAATTCCGAATTAAATGTTTCTTGAAAGATTGGTGTAATTGCGGATCTGGATTAATTTAAATGACCTGATCTGCGTTTTGACTAACGCAGCTTTCATTGTTCAAGCAGTTTTCTTTCTGCAATATATTTCGAACGCGCTTGCTTCATTTGTTTCGTTTAACAATAATTGATTTCGCGGGTGCTGGTAACAATTCTTTAAATCAAGTTTGCGAGCTTGAAGTAAACACCAATCCCATTGTATTTAACCAGTCGTCGAACAACATAACCTACCGCCAGCGCAACGCACTGACGCGTTTCGACCTTCCATGATCATCATCAGAGTACGACGGCAAACTGACTATCGAGGATCAAACCGCATTGCATATATATATGGAAAGCAAAATTAGATATGCGTCTCTCACCTCTAGCTTAACCAGTCGTCAAACAGCATAACAAAACTACCGCCAGCCGCAACGCACTGACGCGTTTCGACCTTCCGTGATCATCATCAGAGTACGACGGCAAACTGACTAGCGAGGATCAAATCGCATTGCATATATATGGAAATCAAATTTAGATATGCGGCTCAATTTAAAAGCTTAATCATGCCGTCGATCATACACGGATAATAGCCAGAACAGTATTATGTGTTTCGACCTTCCATGGTCATTATCAGAGTACGACGGCAAACAGACTAGAGGTGAGAGCCGCTTATCTAAATTTGATTTCCATATATATGAAATGCGGTTTGATCCTCGCTAGTCAGTTTGCCGTCGTACTCTGATGATGATTATGGAAGGTCGAAACGCGTCAGTGCGTTGTGGCTGGCGGTAGTTTTGTTATGTTGTTCGACGACTGGTTAAATGCAATGGATTGGTGTTTACTTCAAGCTACCAAACTTGATTTAAAGATTTGTTTCGTTTGTTAAACTTGTGAAACAAAATGCAACTGATGAAGGCCTAAGGTAAGTATGGCCGAAATATATTGCAAAAAGAAAACTACTGGAACAATGAAAGCTGCGTTAGTCAAAACGCAGATCAGGTAATTTTAATAAAATTCCGAATGTCTAGCAGAATTGTGACAGCTACACTTCTGGTCGTTTTATTCCGAGCCGCGCTTATTATAGTCTTTAAATAACCCGAAAGCACAAAGGTATTGGCTGCTGTGTTGTTTAGTTAATTGCAAAACTGCTGAGAATGCAGCGCTCTACGAGCCGACAGGCACAGAATGTCACAAGTTCGTCCGTTCAAAATTACCATGGTATTGACCAAACAACGTAAGCCTCAAATGTAGCCGTAAACAAGTGCTACACGTGTAGCCAGAGTGAATGCTTTGCCCGAGGACAAAATATTGCTGGAACACGGAACTTTCAGCTTAGGCGATCGATATTCCGAATGATCAACAAACCCCAAAAAACTGTCTTACGAACTTAAAACTCGCCTTAAATCGATACACGAGGAAATGTCACATAACTGAACACGTGAATTGACAGAATTTGTAAATAAACTCTAATGGCTCAATATTAGCAATAACTGTTAAAGTGTCTTGGAAAGAATCTAATTAAAGGCATCAAGATCGGCAAAACTGATAATTTTATTCGGTAGTGCACCGTTAAAAACCATGATTATTTATTTATGCACAATGTATAACAAAATCTCTGTTCAATGGCCATAATTTTGCGCAATTTGACATAATTGGAGGCAGCTGTGTGTATACATCGACACAGATTTAATTTGGTCTTGTTTTTAAACAATATAAACAAGGAACTTACCAAATCTACCCAAAGCATTAATAAGTTTAATGTATAAAATATCAGATATGTCAATCAAGTGGAGATATAATGGCTTTATAAAACTGTGTTGTATGAATATGTCTATGGAGTAACACGTCATATCAATTTTCTGACTGACCACCGGCTAACCCCTTCTATTCGTATTGGTATCGGTCGCATACCTGTTTTTGTTCATCGGAATAAAGTAACCCTACGTCTGATGAAGCTTTGAATTTGGCTTTACTGTGAAATTAACACAATGCTAACTTGTCAAATATGGAATGAAAGCAGGCGTGACAGACGTGGAGAACAAGTTACGGCTGTTGAAGAAATCTCTGGTCACTGGCGTCTAAAATTCTGATCCGCGGGGCTTGTAGACTTTCATGGCAGATCATCCAAGCGAAATAAATCTCTAAATCTTACCAATATTCCACCATTAATCACAGTCTTCATTTGTACAACCCACACATAAACATTAACCTAATTTAAACGAACATTGGTTGCGCTGCCGGTAATAAAAATTATTATAATCAAAGTAGCGGTCTTGATATAAGCACCTGACCCATTAATGACTAACATATGTCAGTATAAACTAAGAATTGTACAATGTAGAAAAGGCAATTCATTTGCCTTTTCTACGTATATAAATCAGAAATGAGCCGAACTTGGACAAGAACCATTTTTATCGTAATTAAAAAAAGTTTTATTTATTAAAATTATTCACCTTATACAATACCTCTACATAATTCTACAAATATATATATGTATACATTTTCAACATAAAAAATGGCGTTCTATTTTCTATTAAAATCAACGGCGTCTTAAAGTAATTAACCATTTACCAATCTTTACAAATTGTACCAGCTAGCTGCGAAAGTTTTTAAGTCCTGCGAATTAAAAACAAAATGAATTTTACAAGGAACCACTTACGTAAGATATCAACCTGTCCTACTTTATGATTTAGATCATTCCAGTCTTTCACTTCATTTAAAATATTCGGTCGAGGTGAGACGTGCACAATCCCATCTTTGTTGTTTTCACTGTTTTTTCTGTATTCACAAGAACCACTGTGAATCTGCATATCTTTGAAACCAGTTCTTAACGATAGGCTGGTAGAACGAACATCGCATCTTCCCGTCTTATCAGATGAAATGTAATTATGACATAAAATTAAAAGAGAACAGTAACATATAATGATATTTCAAGTGCGAAAACATGATGTGAATGGATTGTTACGCTTTGAAACAGGACCTGGTAATAAAACGATCATTGGTCGCGCGGGCGGTGATAACAATTAATTAAAATACATGTTGCGATCTTGATATAAACATCTAACCCATTATGTACATATATTTGGCTGTATAGTGTGAAACAAGCAATTCATTAAGTAGACCGGTTTTTTCCTTATTGGGATTTCATCACGTATTGTCCAGAATTTGCCCCGGGCAGGTCTCGAACCTGAGCACGTCTGCTTCGGAATCTGAGGCTCTAACCACTGAGCCACACTTCCCACATTACACACAATTCCTGTTATACAACAACTAATGTTTCTTGATTAGCCATTCCTTTAGGTAGAGCTCATATAACAAACTTTAGCCTTAAAGTTCCAACTAACCATCTCCAATCTGGCATTATCGAGCAGACACCAAACTGCATGGGGAAGTGTTATTTAAATAAACATTTTTTTATAATTAAACGTAGATTGGTTGCGCAGGCTGTGACAACAATAACTTTAAATAAATGTTGCGATCTTCATTCAAAAAACACCTGACCCATTATCCAAATACATTTGTCAGATTGAGGATAGTTATTTGGAACTTTAGGGCTCAAGGTATGCTATATAGGCTCTACCTAAAGGAAAGGCTAACCAAGTCAAATTATTTAGTATATAATTGTAAATTATGAGTAGTGTGCGGCAGTGTAGTGCAGTGGTTTGAGAAACAGATTCTCGAGCAGACGTGCCCAGGTTCGAGCCCTGTCCGCGACAAATTCTGGGCAGTACGTGATGAGTTTCCATTAAGGACGAAATCGGTTCATTGCACACTATACAATATTTAGTCTATACTGAGAAATGCATGTACATAATGAGTCAGGTGCCTATATCAAGATTAAACGTTGATTTAAATTAAGGACATGGTAAAGTCAAAATACGTCCTATCGGAAATTTCGATCAGTATGAAATTTAAAATAATTAATAATGACAATAAAAACAATTATTCATTGCAACTTTATTAAATTAAATCCAAGTTTTATTTTGTTTGAAGGTCATAAGAATAACACCAAGCGGTAGGAAAACTAGTATTTCCCAAAATTGTTATTCATTATTGCCGCATTGAAAAGTTATTCTTACACTCATTAAAAGATACAAGACAGTATAGATGAGGTCAATTTGAAAAAAATTTCAGATATATGAAGAGTAAATTTGTGATCAACTAAACTATACTCAGCCAACTTAGGAAACTTGCGGGTGCTGACCTCAAACAACATATCCGTTTAAGATAAATAAAGAAATGATTGCAAAAATTGTTGTATTTTATAATGTGTTATAGATCTAAAAATGACTGCATAAAACTATATATATATATATATATATATATATATATATATATATATATATATATATATATATATATATATATATTGCCTTTATCAGCAATCAAATAGAAACAGCCGTTAATGTCGACATCAAATATTATTTATCAATATACATGCGCAAGTTGTCGATCAACTTACGTAGGCCGATCGACCAGACGGTTAATTACTCGAATGAGAGAACATTGTAACTTAAACGCCTATTTTAAATCAAATGGTGAATACACGTCTGCAATTGCGCAACACATCGTCGAAACATCGCACGTATGTTCTCCAGACGTAGCATTCAAATAATTACTAAATGCAATAACAAAAGGGAGCTAGCCACATACGAAGCCTTATGGATAAACAAATTGCAGCCGGATTTATGCAAGCAGAAGAAGCATGTTCAGGCATTGAGCTTGAACTGGAGGTGACACACGCAATTGATTGGTTTCCGTTTTTCACACTCTCTCTATGTTTACATATTTCTATCGTGTTTCGCTTTCCAACTTATATATGAAGACATGTTCATTAGTTGATATTTGAGGAGAATATGCGAAAGAAACGTTTCTTATATCTGATAAAATTTATTTTTGTTTTTGCACACAGGAAGGGTACAATGAATTTTATTGAAACTCGCATTTCAAAAGAATTTAATGATTTTTTTTCAAACTCTATCTATTTATACAAATTTCTATGTCTTATATTTTTAGATATATATATATATATATATATATATATATATATATATATATATATATATATATACATATATATATATATATATATATATATATTTATATAATTAAGCATTTACTTGCATAAAACAGCCAAAAAAGGAAGATGATCATAGATATGAATTGTGTTAATTTATCGATAATTTTTTTTATTTTTTATCGCAGAATTGTATATACATTTTCAGTTTAAAATAAAATTATCATTTCATGGAAATGCAGCCTATCTTCTGGACCGGTTTCGTTTTGATTTGGTGTTCTTCAATATTGGGCTAAATTGCCATTTTCGTGATTTACAACTTGGCCTAATTTGTATGAGTTATGCAACTCGTCTCCTACGCCACAGAACTCGATTTTAATTTGGATAAATATGCATATATATATTATTTTTTTTAAAATTATATATATATATATATATATATAATTGAATAATGGCCATTTATTTTTAGACTACTAAACATCACTTTGTAATCTTTTACTTATATACATCCCAGGCTTTCAATTGAAAGAGTGGATGACAACCAGTTTACTCCGTATGCTTCTATTTCTTGTTTAGGCCGATTTGTACGTGTATTATGCCCAAGCAAGAAATAGAAGCAAGCCGAGTCAGACTAGTTGCCACTCACCTAATCAATTGAAAACCAAGAATGTATATAAATGAAAGATTGTAAAGCGATGTTAATTAGTCTCGAAATAAATGGCCGTCATTTACTTTGATATATATATATATATATATATATATATATATATATATATATATATATATATATATATATGCATATTTATCCAAATGAAAATTGCATGCAATGTTCCACTTCGGTGGCATAGAAGATGAGTTTCATAACTCAGAACCAAATTATGCCAAGTTATAAATCTTGAGCATGGAAAATAAGGCTAATACTTAAGTTTGCGAATTAAAACGAAATCGGTCCACAAGATGAGCTACATTTCCTATAAAATGAAAATTTTATTTAAAACTGAAAACGTATATATATATATATATGTATATATATGTATATATATATAAATATAAATATAAACATTGCACAAAAAAGTTAACGCAGTTGGAAGTAAACTTCAGTTTTTGCGCAGCCTCTATTTGGTAAATTATACTTCTTCAGTGTTCTAATAAGATCTTCTTCCTATATATATATATATATATATATATATATATATATATATATATATATATACAATTTTTGTTTATTTATAATGCCAATTTCATTCGAAAATTACACAGTATATTTTCTCTTCCGAAGAGAAAATCAATTTAATAACGAAGTGGACTAGTAAACGACAATTCTTAACGTAGGCCGACTGTCAAGGTTACATGTGTTTTTGGTTTGCCGTACATTCTTGCGGTGGTTGTTCTGACAGGTTTTACTTTTCAAATTAATTCTGTCCTCATTCGTTTTCGGAAATTATGCATTGCAAATAAAGCGTTTCCCCCATCTTTTTCAGACTAATATATATTCTTGGTTCAATATTGCTTGAATCACATCTCTGTTATTTATCTGCTTTAAAATTTATTGGCTATTTATGATCTCGTTCATGGACACTCTACAATCACAAGAAGTTTTTAATATGAAACGGCAAGCCCCCGGCCGTAAAATTCAATAGTTTCAACAACATGATATTTTACTCAGCTAGCCATTAATTAAACAACCCAAGAACAATGTTCTACCATCCAGACTAGGCCGAACTTTCATTTGACCAGCCTCAAAAAACGTTTGTTCGGATTAGCACAAAACTGCAAAAGCAGTTGCGCAGATGGCATAAATACTATTGTTATGATTGACAGATATTGCACAAAATTACGAGCGATCAATACTGCAATCAGCACAACCTGCACTGGTCCCGAAGACGACTAAGTTAGAATCACAAAAAGACGACACGAAAGACAACATACGAGGATAAACCATTCGTACGCGTAATAGTCAACAAACTTAACACCGGGGCAAAACTCAATCAATCAATACAGGAATAAGTAGACCTCCAGCATCACTACGAAAAACAATGAAAATGACTCTTGCACAGACACAGACACACAAGCAAGCGCAATCTATAGTCCACGCAAAATCAACAACCAACACGAAATATAAGTTAAATTGAAAATCAGACTAGTTGCCACCCACATAATCAAATGAAAACCCAGAATGTATATAAATGAAAGATTGTAGAGTTTGTGAGTATTCTAAAAAACCGATCATTACCCAGAGTGTTAAAAAAAGTATATATATTATATATATATATATATATATATATATATATATATATATATATATATATATATATAGTTGAGTTTCCAGGACACATTCAATAAACCTGTAAGAAAACACAGGTAGTATTTTATTTCAGTAGATTCCACGAATAAAACACCTCTTTAAAGCTAAATATGCTACAAAAATTATGATAAGCAAAAGAGCAAACTTTAAGAGGCCAGTGTTTCTAACATAAACAAAATCGATTCATTTTAAACGCCAATTTGCTAATAAGAACAACTAAACAATTGGCAAGTGCCACGTCTCGATCTTCACCCCCTAATTTAACAAAATTCTATTCCGTGATAAACTGAATTTTTTTAATTATAAAAACAGATTTTTACTTGCCTTCTTTGTTATTGCTTTCTTAGCAGGGGCCTTTAAACTACCTGTCTTTTCGGACCTCTGCACGGCCGCAAAGAGTCCATTTTCTGAAGACAATATGTTTACCACTGCTCGGTGCTCACCTTTCTCAAAACTGGGGACTGATTTTACAGGCTGGGCATGAACTTTTCGAATCTTGACGTTTGGCCTTATGTGTTTACGGCCGTCAGCATTGCCGATACCGGTGCACGTTTGAGTTTCGTTTAAAAACCTTACATTGGGGCATTTTCGAAGCTCTGCAAGTCTGCTACGACGTTGGAATGAGGCTAAAGCGATTTCATCTTGACGATATTTGCTACGATTAATCCAGCCAGCCATTTTACATCGAAACGCCTCCTGGAGGCTTGTCGCTGGCATAACTATACCACGATACTGATTTAATTTAAAATAATGTGGACAAGATAAGAATATTAAATTTTAAAACAATTTATATAAAAAATTAGTTGCCAAACCTAAAATTTTTTAATCGATTTTAATCTATTTAAGTTCGTGTTACTCAATAAACCAAGTGCAATGAGGCGGATTAATCATAAAATTTAATCCAAAATAAATAATCTGAACAGATTAAATGCGAAATAAAAAACAAAAGCAGTCAAATATTATTAAAAATGCCCCAATTCGAGTAGCCCGTGCGCGGCAAATTGTGAACAACTCTTGATGAGTTCCTAACACGGATGAAACCGGTATGTTTGATGAACTACTATTGCTACCTGATGCAATGCTATGTCTATACTGACAATATATATATATATATATATAATCAAAATCCTCCATTCGCTTTTCTGCATAAATTCAGATTTTCGACGGTACTGTTACAATCGGTTAATAAAATTCGTGTCTGTTTAAAGGCAATTTGGTGAATTGATGTCACGACCATTTTATTTCGTGCTACGACCTTGACAACTCTATCTGGATCTGTGTATACTAAATGTAAAACAGATGTTTGGAACTAAGTTGGATTTCTTTTCACCTTTTCCATCCAAAACAGGCACACTCAATTAATCTATTTATATTAATTTTAATAAATAAGGGAAATATTTACATGAGCAGTTTTTGCATGTGTACAAATGTGTACCTGTGCGTGTTTTCGATTTTGCAACTATATTGTATAGTTCAACGAGGCTGTCGACAAATCTTTGCATAAATTTATGTGTTTGTGGTAAAACCTTAAAAATGCTTGTGATAGTCAACATGATTTTGCCATTCTACGCATAAAAACGGCTATGTCAACTACATCTTCAATTTAATTATACATTCAGCCATATGGAAGTAACTGTCTAGTTTCTAACACGTGGAAAGTAATGCAAACGTGTTATAATGTAGGTAAAATAGTTTTCAATTTTAAATAATTCAGTAGATGTCAGATGCTACGCATCTACTGGACCGTAGTTTTGTGTCCTATGAGTAACCGTTAAGCAGTAGCCAGGACCTCCACAGCGTTGAATTTCACGATCTTCTAATTTATAGACAGAACTAGAATTTCTCAGTGGCGTAGAACTGACAACCTTCACGAAAATATAAGTTTAGAAACTTAATTGACAGGCAATCTGTCTTATTATGATAAGGTACGCTCGGATAAAAGTGTTACGAAATGGTGAACAATTAAATTGATGATAGAGAAAAAATTGTGAACATAAAAAGTAAATTGCATAATGTGAAGTGTCCCATATCGAGGAGAAAATGTAGTAAGAAAATGAACATAGAAACACGTTTTAAAGTTCCGTCGGCAATAATTGCTTATTCCAAGTCGTTCAAAACTAACGAAAGCATAATCAAATCGAGAAATTTCCTCTTAAAATCGATGTACAATTTACGTTAGACCCAGCAGTCCTAATACATAAATAAATGTCCACGATAGAAGCGTGTGATTTCAAGCATGAATTACCTGCCCCATTAGTGTGTAAACATTTTGAAGTTTGAGCATTTTCATTGGGTTTCAATTATTTCAAGAAGGCCTGCGCATTACTCAGTTGGCGTAAAGTTAGAATGCAAAAGTTCTACACTTTTCTGCATCAATCTGAACGGCTAGATTTATCATTAAACCACTCTGGAGGAATGCTATTAGGCAGAAGACCGGTTAGTTAAAATAATTGACTTGCAATAAATAAACAAGTTACATATCAACTTGAGCGACGTCAAGTGCTGAATACAAAAGTAACTAATCAATGAATAGCAAGAAAATTGTCACGAAGTCTTTAAAGTATCAAAAGTAGGTAGTAAATACAATTAAGCTCATCAACTAAAGAAATGACAATTTTAAACACGTTTGGTAATTGATTTTAACTTTCAATATCTCGCTTACCGCGAAATGTGATAACTGATATCGATGGAGTAACTGGAGTAACAGGTGATCAGAAATTGTTGGAATTCTCAATTTCGGTGAACTATATCATAAATTGATATCCATCAAGTTGGAACCATGTACCGACTCGGAGACCATAGTGTTAGTACCATGTATCTTTTCGGTACAACAATGGTGGTATCGGTTACTGACACAATAGCCATAGTGTTAGTATCCTTTACAGACTCTGTATATATATTATATAGTGTGAGTTAGCGTTCAAGTCGCAGTGTCGTATACTTTAGATGATGTTAGCTTCACTAATGCAGGTTTACACATTCGTCTAGGAGGTTGTACCGTCCTATTATTCCACATTCTTCTACCGAATATATAGTGGTTAAAGGGCGTAATACCGGCTCCTACTGATGAGTTGCCAGTAAGCACGAAACAAATGTGCATGAGATTATACTTTCCGAACATGCTGCCTTTGGTTTATCCTTCTGGTCACAACTGAACTAATTTGTTACTAGGTTAACAAAACCTAATACATACTCTTTGAGATAGTTTGAATATTGCAAAAAAATTGAACAAACTTTATACATTACTATCGACAGTCCACCAATAACTTTTAGATCAGTCATTGTTATGCATTTGCAATTTTAATTGAGCAATACACGGTCGGTGAAAGTGCACATTTATTATCAAATAGGTAAGCACTACCCAGTTAAAAAAGAAAATTTTGGTTTCGCGAGAAATCAACACGACTGTAATATCCCCGGTACTTTGCATAATCAATATTTCAAAAGCAAAGGGGATAAATGAGATTAAACACACATAATACACGACAAACGCAAAGCGGGTAAAGAACAAGCTTAGATGCGCAAAAACGCACGCTCATTCACAAACAATTATCAGTTTATATTCAAAAAAATTATGAACTAATTTTTATTAATTGGATGGGGAAGTCGGTTACAGACGCCTTACATTTAGTTCTTAAGCATACTTAGGCATACTTTATGCCATGGTCAAAACACGTCTACCTAACTAGATATGAAGCGAAAGGGGACAAATCGAAAGTCAGCTTGATAAAAAAACAAGAAATTACCAAATATGAATCAGCCATTTGCAGTGTCGACGCCCAGAAAATTTCGTAATCAACAGAAATTAACCCATTATGTACATAAATTTGTCAGTATAAACTAAGCATTGTATAGTGTAGAAAAGTTAATTCATCCAGTAGACTGGTTTTGTCCTTATTGGGAACACACGTGGCCAGATTCAATCCCTATCCGCAGCAAATTCCAAACAGTACGTGATGAGTTCCCAATAAGGACGAAACCGGTCTGCTGAATGAATTTACTTTTCTACATTTCAAAATGCTTAGTTTATACTGACAAATGAATGTCGATAATAAGAAAGGTGTTTATATCAAGATAGCAAACTTGATTAAATATAAATTTTTATCACCGTTCGCGCAACCAATACTCATTTAATTATATAAATGTTCAATTCAATACCACGTCCCCAGGTAGCGTGGTGTCTGTTCTATAATGACAGATTTGGGGAGGTCATGTGGAACTTTAGACCTAAAGCTATGCTATATAGACTTCACTTAAAGGAAATTCTAACCAAAAAACATTAATTAGTAAGTTGAAATTTTGTTTAGTATGCGGCAGGGTGACTCAGTGGTTAAAGCTACGGGTTCCGAAGCAGACGTGCCCAGGTTCGAGCCCTGTCTTGCAAATTCAAGATATTACGTGATGAGTTCGCAACAAAGACGAGACCAGTCTAGAGGATGAATTTCCTTTCCAATTTCACACAATGCTTAGTTTATATTGACAAATTTATGTACATAATGGGTCAGGTGTTTATATCAAGATCTCAAACTTGATTAATGTAATTGTTAGCACCACTCGCGCAACCAATGTTCATTTAATTATATAAATTAATTCATACGTTAATAATGCTCATGTACTTGGGGCACTAAATATGTATGCTGCAGGTGTTGACGTGAAACAAAAAAATAGACAATTAATCACTTAATGACTGCACGAATGCTGATAGCACTTATTTAAGGCAAGAATTTGTACGTAATAAAACCATCGATCCTATTTTATTTAACCAGCCTCATACAGTGTCGCGTTTCGGCCCTGCATAGTGAAAACGGTAACACATCTGCAGACTGACTAGCAATAATCAAATCTGAAATTATATACAAAATATAGCTAATGAAAAATTGCCGCTCTCTTCTCCTAATAGTTCTAAACTCATTTTATTTCACTGGAATGTTGGTCGCATACTTTCTTTTTATACTTGCAAAATTATCTATTTTCAGCTTTCACCACATTTTAATTATTTATGAGTAAAACTCCATTGCGCGAGCTATCTTGCTCAAATTTAACGCGTTGCCATAGATCGATTGCCAGAACTGCGCTATTTCCTCAACCAGAGCAAGATTGGCGTAATTAAAATTTCAAATGCGGAAAACATTAATTTCTAGATATGCGTTCTAACAATGCATCATTTATTGTTGAGCAGTGCATGTATTGCGATCGCACCAATTTAGGCAGATGCAACTTTGAAATGAATTCACACCCATTGAAGCGAATACCACTCTGGTCGGTGCAAACTAGATAAGGTATTGCGCGTATGTGTATGGCTAAAACTGTAATAGCATTGAAGAAATGTGAAATATTACACAAAACACACTCCATTTGAAGGCTATTACTAAAAAAGGACGCCGCTCAAGACGTTTTAAACAGAATAAACTTGTTCGTGCACTGGCATTACAGTGGCGATAATCTAACCCGACGTCATATATTTATTTCACATTGTTGGACTAATACCTTTATGCTTACTAGGCGTTCATTGTATGCTAAATAAATGCATAATTTGTATTTCTCAATTAAACTTATAGATGCAGCTGAATGAAATCACTTATGTTTTTTTTTAAATAACACTTCTGAACTCGTTTTTTAGTTAAAAAATAAATAATATACAATAATACTCAGAGGTTAGCGTAAGATGCAAATGTGTGGATTGCGAAATGAATAACATACATTTTCAGCCAGTCACAGTTAATTGTTAAACTAAATGTCGGGTTCATTATCTTGATGACGCCATGTCGTCATAAAAAGCTTAGATGTGGAAATCTTGCGTGATATGGCAAAGAGACGTGCTCATTTCTCATCTTGTTATAGATTTTTGTTGCTTTTTCTCCTTCGCTATGCTCTCATTTGTTATCCGAACTGTGGTCGTGATATGAAAAAAACACAGGGTGACACCCTCAAAGCTCTATGACCGATGTGGCTTTGCACTTAAATTTACAATGTCTAGTCTATACGTTGTGTGGAGTCCTAAAAAAGTCGCGTTCCTGTGTGTTTTGAGCGTAGTTCAACTTCACCTCTGAAGACATTCGCATACTTGACCAAATCTCTAATTAGTTCCACAGAGGTCCAATTTATACTCATTTCCAAGTACGCGTCTCCGCGGTGACTGGGTGCTGATACGTGCCCTCTTTTTTGGAGGCTTCCACACCATTAGAACTAACCACTGGAAATGAGGTACGTTCTAAGCATTGCGTAGAAGATAGTGCAAATCTACCACACAAGAAAGAAAATCGCGAATATGCTAAATTATGTGATCGCATTACAGAAGGCATTGTTATAATTTTCAAGTCGTGAGTGAACACAGAACAGCGCTTTTCCACCAATAAACTGCTTTAACAAGATAATTGATATTCTATAACTTGATTATTTGGAACTTTTATTAACTAGTTACCCAAGTAAACGTGTGCAAGAGGGCCCTATTACTTGCTTTACACTTATCAAGTAAACCGCCCAAGGTTCATCAATATCCAATTCAACACAGGTCAAAATTAAACAAAATTTCAAAAGGAAATAAAACCTTACGAAAATAGCAAATTGGCTAATCCAGTATAAAAACCTAATTTTAAAATGTTAGCAAAAATTGGTTCTTATCGGAAATTGTGCTAGAGGGAGACCGCAGTTTTGGGCGCGGTAATAAACTTACAGCTGTCAAGTTCTGCTCTTTATCCAAACAGGTAACCTGTGTGGTTTTGATATTTAGAGGAGGATGCTTTTTCTCGCAACATTCTGGTATTGGCTCAACAAAATTGGCGCAAAAATCAGCACCATCTACTATGTGAAATTGTCTGGCTGGAAATGCCAGTGAAGCCATGCTTTCTTTGTCCTTTTCAGGCCGCAGGTGTTTACTTCTGGCCACTTCGAATGTTGACAACTAGAAAATCGCATACAATGAGATAGGACAGAATATATAGCATAAGGAATCATGTAGACCAGAATGGGTAAACAGCTCGACTAAAAAATAGGTTAATGCAGAAGTCAGGCTAACGTTTGTTATTTTTAAAATTCTATCTCAAAAATTTAAATAATTAACCAATCTGCTTTCGAATGAAGGCTTGGTCAAAATTAGGCTGGTATGGTGCATTCTAGCTTAAGCAGTCACGCGAAGTATGAATTATATTAGCA
Source organism: Eudiplozoon nipponicum (assembly GCA_029291075.1). Lineage (NCBI taxonomy): Eukaryota > Metazoa > Platyhelminthes > Monogenea > Mazocraeidea > Diplozoidae > Eudiplozoon > Eudiplozoon nipponicum. Next base: position 8,396 of record JAQBSW010002472.1, on the reverse strand, counting down.
AATCCGCTTTGGTCCTAAATAAACGTTTAAGAGTCAGTTGGTCATCTGCAAATCTTCTGTCACTGCGCTTTTGCGAGTAATGATGACGGAGTGATGCAAAGTTCACTTTACTCTGACCAGCGATGCGTTCCCCGACAGGAAGCAGCTAAGACGGTTCGTTTACCAAGACACCCAGACGACGCCTCAAGAACAGATAGAGAAGTATTAAGGGACAAGCCAAAGACATTTAGTTTATATAGACTCATCTGCAAATAACGAGCCAAACAGTGTAGAGTTGAACCATTGACGAACTAACCTTTGTTGCCATATTCGTATTTCATTGCATTCTGAATTGTGATGATATAACATTTTTGTAAGTAAAACTGTATAACGAATCTAAGCTAAACATTTTGGTCATAAAACTGTTATTAATATTTATATCCACAACATGAACCAAATGATAACTGCCGACTAAATAACTGACTGACATCAAAACATACATCAACGTGCAACTGATTGGCCTCTGCTAATAATCTTGCTTCGTTGACATCGCTGACGGCCGATGCAAAACTGGCGGAGCCATTGCCGGCAAATCGTGATCCGCACGATTCAATACCCTTTAAATTATTCGAATAGTGACAAGTTTCCTTTGATTTGCCAAAGTTGGTGCGGTCGACTGACAAAAACCAGGATACATTGCGTGGGGTCACAGAAACTTGCGATGTATCCTCAACATTATCATCATCGTCGTTGTGGTCTTCAACGTTGCTCTTATCTCCAATTCCAGAATTAGCATGTTTCACGTGAGCCTGACGGCTTCTCATTCGGTCAACTTCTGTCCACTGCCCTTTCATTTGTGAAACCTCGTGAGTATCTGCTTCAAAAGATGAAGCAGTTCCAGCTAAAATATTTTGAAAAATAAAAATTATTTCCACAAGTCTGTCAAACTGGTTAAGCGAAGTTGATTTTCACTGTAAATAGCTGTAAAGCTCATCTTCTAAGCAAGTGAACTCGTGCACTGCATACAAATTACAGGTAACACGACAAATTCCTGGGTTAAAAGTTTGCTTAAAGTGAACTCCTATTATTGTCAGCTAATTGCAGCAGTACTGCCACGATTTAAAAGGACCTATTGACTTATAGACGAACTTCGATGGTGACTTGGAATAAAATTTTGTTTATACGATGACATGCATGCAATCAATTCTTACCTGCATCAAGAAAATCATCCTCTTCGTCATCGACGATGTGCGTTTTACGTAATGTTCATTTATCTATAACAATAGGTTATTTGATCAGATTCTGATTTTCGGATATCGCTTTAGACATGAAGTCACAACTAGCCATCACCGATCGGTTATTATATGCCAGACACTATGCCGCATTTAGAAATAATTTCTAATCAATGTATAACGGTAGAAAGTTAATATATATATATATATATATATATATATATATATATATATATTGGAAGCCACGTGGAAAGGTTTTAATTATATACCAGTAAAAAATGAATATGGTATCAGGTATTAAAAGAAATTCACTCAATATTCCGGTTTCCTCCTTACCGTCCAACACACACACATATATACATATATATATATATATATATATATATATATATATATATATATATGTTTGTGTGTGTGTATGTGTGTGTTTGGTACAGAAAAGAACTATGCATGGGTTAGCAAATATTTCACAGCGATACCGGCCTCTAGAACGAATTACATTGGATATTGCATATAAAATTTAATCTAAACATAGCTATTATGCATAACTAAATTGTACCAATGTACAACAAAACATAATTGAAGCATAGCTTTGGAATATGATTCCGCATGTAATCTTTAGCGCTTCAAAACGCGAATTTTATTTCTAATGCGAATATGAAAATACTAATTCAATGTTGTGTGAGTGGTTAAACGGACTGGACTGGTGAATAACTCATAGCTACAAACTTGAGCTAACTAACTTTTATCAATACCCACATAGTCGATGATTACCTAATTACATACTACACCAAAATGTTTATCAGTCTACGCGAAGCTACAATTGAGATCTACTATATCTGCCCTGGGCTGCCTTATTCGCTGATAAAATATTAATGGCACGAATGATTTTTTCAACTGTGTTATTTTAATTAAAATGGGAATAAGTTGACTAACAATTATCACATATGATATTATTTTAAATATAGTATAACTAATAAATATTATTATAATTTGTTCAATGCGATAAAATTTCACCTACATGGACTACAAAGATCTTCGAAACGGTGGCGCCCACCATTTCGTTCCGCTTTGTTCGGAGAATGACAACACCTGCAAACATCCCGTGTACATTGGCGCATCGATCGACGTGCAATCAACGGATCTTTTAACCAACCGATTGGATCATAATTTTGAAACCAAGTAACACCGCCTAAATTAGAAAAGTAAAAATTATTCAGAAAATGTATGACAAACTAATCAGCACAATTCCGTCAAAAATTAAGCTATGAGTGCAGGCGACGTTCGGAGCCAAAAAGAAATTCATCTAGTAGACCGGTTTCTCCTTTATGGGGCACTCTTCACGTATTGTCCAATATAGAAGAGGCAATTCATCTAGTAGACCGGTTTCGACCTTATTGGAAACACTTCACGTACTGACAGTACGTGAAAGGGTCCCAATAAGTAGGAAACCAGTCGACTGGATGAATTTCTATACTTGACAATACGTAATGAGTTCCCCATAAGGAAGAAACCGGTATGCTGGAGTAAATGCCTTTTCTATATTGGAAAATACGCGAAGAGTTCCCCATTAGGGAGAGACCGGTTTACTGAATGAGTTTCTTTTTGGCTCCGGAAGTCGCCTGTATTTCAGGGCACTCATAGCTTAGTTTAACCTCCCAAACGTTTATATTTAAAGGGACTGTTTTCACATCAACATCACAACCGTGATTTAAACCATTTCTATCACCACCCGAACGACCGATTTTCGTTTAACCTTTTACATTTCCTTTTGCAATATCCCACACTTAAGCAGCAGTCTAGTTGAGCACAAGGTAAACAAATAAAGAATCTGAACAATCTAGACTTACGATTGTTCTGTAAAACAAGCAAGTTTAATGCGCAGCTGGTTTCATTCTTGTTAAGAATTAAAATTGCGAATTTTTTTGTAACTATGACATTTTGTAGCGTTGTCACTGTAACAACTAAACCATGTCTCGTGCATATGCCATCACGTTTCGATTTAAATAATGCTTTAAAACTGAAAAAGAAAAACAGACGGATAAGAATAAAACAACGACAAAGCAAGCAATTTATCGAGCTCTTTGTGGTTCTATGCACGACAATATTACGTGCATGATTTTATCGGGTGAATAAATCTATTAAAAGGCCAAAGTTGACCGGAAAAGAAATTTCGATAGATAAAATATGTCCTCTGTTTACAACTTGACCGTTTTACCGCTGTGCAGTTGACAATAAAAGACTAAATGTTTCGTTCAAGAAATTTTAATGAACTTATTTCAATGATTGTGGAAGTATGCATACAAGAGAAGAAGGACACTGACATTTTATGAGTGAAATAATAATCAGGATATGTATATAGTTACTTATTTCATCTAAATTGAAACATCAAAAATGAGTACAGATACAAAAAATATCAAAAGCCAAAATAGATCCAGACCAACTTCCGTTTATGCTAGCCTTATCAACTAAGACGTTGGTATAGCCCCTCCCCTTTGCTAGACTGAGGGAAACGTCTCTGTTCCCCTTTATCTGATGAAAACTTGTAGATCCAATTTTTTCATATATTAGTAATCGATTGTCATTATTATTCACGATTAATAGCTCATTTGATTGAATTCCAAGAAATTCGGCGTTTTTATAATGCAAGGTGGAAACAAATTACAAATTGAGATGGAGATTTTTATCAAAATTTCTACTCAATACAAAGTTTGTTGATAACTGTTATTACGCGAAACTTGCTAGCCAATCGAATTCCGTTTCGGTAAAAAATCAAGTAAACGTAATAGATCTAATTCGAGAGGTTCAATAAATGGTTCAACAATTCAATATAAAATCAGTCAACTAAATTCGGACATGATGTTTATATTCTATGCCGGTCAATAAGAGATGTGAGCAAGGCTGATGAATATTAATTTCCCATAACAAGGTTTAGAATTTAAATTTTTTTCTTTTTTCTTTAGTTAATTTAAACAACGCTTTACATTCCTCTGCACAAAAAAATATCCCATAAAGGAAGGCTGCAATACAAATAAATAAAAGCTGTCTAACTTCATCGCACGGGTGGCAACCAATAGCATTGCCATAATTTTCCTCATTATCCCTCCTTCTCTCTCCCACCACACACACACACACACACACAATTTTACCTACTCATTTACTTCCCCCGTTCACTCATCTTATTCATACTACTTAGCATTAATCCTTCTGAAGCGACATACGTGCTTATTGCAACGAATTAGTGTCTCTTGCCTAACAAATAGCATTGAAATTCCACGTCTGGTTATCTCTTTCTTTTTAGCATAGTGTCCATCTTCACTTTCACCTAGAATTTCATCTGCCTCAATACGTCTTCCTGTCTATTGTGCAGACATTACTCTAAATTACTATGCGTTAAAAATGAAATAGTTAAATACGTATACTTTAGTCTCCTTTTCTGGAAAAACTGCAGGCAAATGAATTCTAATCAGATTTTGAATAATTATTTTGCATTCACAAAGACGGCGAAAAAACTTACATCAAAATGTCTAAAAACATTTTAAATGGATAATTGCCAAAAAGGATAGCATTTTTTTCAGAAAGCAGACAGTACTGCAAAAAGGTGACTCGATATTAAATTCGATTAATGAAGGCAAGCGTTCAAGAATATTTTGGGATAAGCAAAATGTGGCAACAGTTTCGCAAAAGCCCCAAATGTCGCTGTACAGTATCATACTCCAAACAAAATAGATTCTGAGGTTAAATACTGTTTCTAGCAAAGAACTAATATATATACAAGTATGTATTAGGTGTTGCGAACCTAGTAACAAATTAGTTCAGTTGTGACAAGAAGGATAAACCAAAGGCAGCATGTTCGGAAAGTATAATCTCATGCACATTCGTTTCGTGCTTACTGGCGACTCATCAGTAGGAGCCGGTATTACGCCCTTTAACCACTATATATTTGGTCGAAGAATGTGGAATAATAGGACGGTACAATCTCCTAAACGAATGTGTAAACCTGCAATAGTGAAGCTAACATCATATAAAGTCTACGACAATGCGACTTCAACGCTAACTCACACTATATAATATATATACCAAGTCTGTATAGGATACTAACACTATGGCTATTGTGTTAGTCACCAATACAAACATTATTGTACCGAAAATGTACATGGTACTCTGGAGAAACAGGTGTTCAGAAATTGTTGTAATTCTCAATTTCGGTGAACTAAGCATAAATTGAAATCCATCAGGTTGGTATCATGTACTGACTCGGAAACCATAGTGTTAGTACCATGTACATTTTCGGTACAATAATGTTGGTATCGGTTACTGACACAATAGCCATAGTGTTAGTATCCTTTACAGACTCGGTATATATATTATATAGTGTGAGTTAACGTTGAAGTCGCATTGTCGTAGGCTTTATATGATGTAAGCTTCACTATTGCAGGTTTACAAATTCGTCTAGGAGATTGTACCGTCCTATTATTCCACATTCTTCGACCAAATATATAGTGGTTAAAGGGCGTAATACCGGCTCCTACTGATGAGTAGCTTACGAGTAAAGAATAAATGTCGACAATCACCTTAACGTAGTGTTTAGAAAAAAATTATACAGAATCGACCATGGAAGAAATTTGGCCAAAGAAAGGGCGCGTAGAGTTTGCAGTCAAATCAAATATGAAGTTTCAGTAATAGATTAGAAGTCGATTTTAACAAAAAATGCTTCACACATAACCTAGTAAATGCAAATTTAAAACAAATTAAAATTAACATTGTTCTTTTCCCGATATTTCGAGACTTCATTTCTAGTCTCATCTTCAGGGTTGACACAATACGCACAGACGTAAAACACAACTTGTGGCAAAAGTGGTCAAAAGAACAATGGAAAATTTTGATCCAACGTCATTTGCAGTCAAACAGCTAATGGAAAGCTCAAAAAAGAAGGGACAAGTGAGAACCAATCAATCGAAGCCAATAAGCAGAGCACCTGAAAATGATCAAAATTCAAGATTTTATCGACCTAAGAGTGCTATATATTGTCCCGCACAAGATAAATGCCGTCAAATCCACAACAAGAAGGACAGCACTGCGCAAGAGAGTTTATCATTCAAATTAAAATTAAAACATATCAATGAGCAACAAATTCACGGAAGGCATATTCGTGCCTTCAATTTTTTACCATTAAAATTCCCATAGTTTCTGAAAAAAGCCACGGATAATCTGTACATGGTATATCACAAAAAGGTTAGCACCTATAGCAAAATTAACAGCAATAACAAATCTACGAGAAGTCAACGAACGCCAGTGAATAAGAAATAATCACAATATGTAGTCGAACAGTTTGGTGAACTTGCTGATCTTCGTCCTTAACCTAGACTCGTTTTCGCGTATTAGAATGGAGTCAAGAACCAGGAATCATAATAAATGCAAATTTTATAAGGCGGCACAATCGTGCAGACTCTATCTACTCATTTTCTGTTCTACTTGGCATAACAGCAGAATATGTTGACATCATGTCGTAGTGGATTCGAGAAATCAATGCGTGTGTAGAAAATGCATTCCGCTTGCTGTTGGTTTACCAGTCGCAGCTGTAACTCAAATCAGAATAGGTAAGCGAATCACGAAAATGACTGGGCGCAATAAGGTTAATAGAGAATATAAAGAAACACAGGTAACTCGAGGCAGCGAGTGCTGACATAACGACTTTTATAATGCATAAACATCAGATAACCAAATAGAGCGGTCATAATTTTGAAATCTTTGTGAATCGTTGTATGCCATTGTTATGGCATGAGCCAATTTTTCTTAAACATCCAGTGGCATTAATCGGGAGCAAAATGTGGCAGCCAAAAATATCTATGCTGACGCAATTTCAGGTGTCGTCATCGACGCAGAGTTACGAAATGCCGGTTGCGCTGGTTGGCGCGCAATCTAAATTTGTGAAATTGGACACAATAAGTCGCCAGGCTGACCAAACAAGTTCGGTGCATTGCTCCGATTTGAGAAAACATTTACAAGCTTTATAATGGCAGGATTAGATTATTCGTGAAACCGTTCACAAGCATGTTAAACTGTATAAATAATGGATGCAAATCTAACGAACGTAAGCTCAAATTAAGTTCTATTTGAGAGAAAATATGAAATTTTCTTTTAAGGCACAGGATCTAATTTAACTCCACGTGCACAAAGCGTAGGAGTATAATTGTTTACTTATATAAACATGTATGGATGAAAGTATATTTATATATACGTATGTTCGTTTTGATGTACGTTACATTTTATGTATGTATGTATGAATTTATAAGTGTAATTACGTAGGTACGTTGTATGCATTTCTATATGTATGTATGTACGTATCTATGAATGTATTTACGTACGTACGTTATATGTATTTCTATATGTATGTGTGTATTTATCTATGTATGTATGTACGTACGTACGTACGTACGTATGTATGTTTGTATGTATGTATGTATGTTTGCATCTATGTACGTACGTATGTCTGTATGTATGTATTTATGTATGTATGCATGTATGTATGTATGTATGTATGTATGTATGTATGTATGTATGTATGTATGTATGTATGTATGTATGTATGTATGTATGTATGTATGTATGTATGCATGTATGGATGTATGTATGTATGTATGTATGTATGTATGTATGTATGTATGTATGTACGTACGTATGTATTTATGTATGTATGTATGTATGTATGTATTTATGTATGTATGTATGTATGTATGTATGTATGTATGTATGTATGTATGTATGTATGTATGTATGTATGTATGTATGTATGTATGTATGTATGTATGTATGTATGTATGTATGTATGTATGTATGTATGTATGTATGTATGTATGTATGTATGTATGTATGTATGTATGTATGTATGTATGTATGTATGTATGTATGTATGTATGTATGTATGTATGTATGTATGTATGTATGTATGTATGTATGTATGTATGTATGTATGTATGTATGTATGTATGTATGTATGTATGTATGTATGTATGTATGTATGTATGTATGTATGTATGTATGTATGTATGTATGTATGTATGTATGTATGTATGTATGTATGTATGTATGTATGTATGTATGTATGTATGTATGTATGTATGTATGTATGTATGTATGTATGTATGTATGTATGTATGTATGTATGTATGTATGTATGTATGT